>VDFB02391215.1:0-50841 GCA_007258455.2 Sequoia sempervirens
CTCAAGAAAAATTCACTCAACTGATCTTCTGATATTCACACACACATCTACTCTGCTCTATACACATACTTGCACACACACACACACCAAAAACAATTACTCGAACTCACATATTATCCGCTAGCAAGAATTCAATCGCTATATGTCGGCTTCAAATAAGATATAAAATATTCTTCACATATCAACTCAAATCATGAGCAATCTTTAATGTGCACCCACACAAGTTGGCTAGACTATAGCTACGACCCAAAAGAAAATGTCCAACACAAGAAACAATTAAAAAAATACTCCTTATACATCCACGACATGCTATATTCACTAAGTTGGCCACAATGAGCAAACAAACAAAAAAACATCCTACCAAATCTCCAAGCTCATACACCAATTAATGCAACATCACAAAAATTACCAATAAGGTAACATATATGCTTAAGAAACTATCCTGGGGATTCACAACACAAAATGATGATCCAGTGAGGTATACAGATCAAAAAACTACCCTGATACCTTGTTCTTCATGCTTTCTACTGGTAATACTCTGTTCTCTACTTTCCTTGCCAGTATGAGCAAATTCTAATCTATGGACCGGAATAATGACTTTAGTTGCCATCAATGAAAACACTAGAAGCCATATGCAAACAATCTCCCCCTTTGAAATTGATGGCAACACTTAGTGAAAAATGACTAAGAGATTATGCTACCAAAATTCAAAATTTCAAAACACTGCTCCCCCTTGAAATGACAAGGCATTTTTCACAACATTCTCTCCCCCTTTTACATCAATAAACAAAATTTCACTACTTTCTCTCTCCCCCTTTGCTAATTAGAAATAGGATCAAAATTTGAAGAACTACAACTACTGCACAAGTCAGAAAAATGATTTTGTACTTATCTTTCATTTTTGGAAGAAATTTCTTCCAAGCATCTACTGCAATCCCAATGATTATGATCAAGCTGTTGTTTTTTTATGTCTGGTTGATGATTTGGATGAGGGATTCCATAATTGTAATCTCTTCTTCTAAATTTTCTCCTTTCCTGAGAATATCAATTAGCTGCTCCAATCTGCATTCAGTTAAATCCTTCATTTTCTAAAAAGTGTCCACAAGGGTGTTTCTGGCAAAGTGAACTTCTGCATGCTCAGTCTGAAACTCATGAATCCTTTTCTTTACTATACCTTCCTGGTCCTAAAACATGTTATAATCTTGACCAATTTTGTTCAACTCACTTTCAATCTGCTCCAGCTTGTCCTTGTATTTCCCAACTACATGAGGCCAATGAAGACAATAATTGTAGATGTTATTTGTTGAGTTTATACATTGCCTCAACACATTCATTTTCCATTTTAATTTGGTAAGGGATAGCCTAAACTACTCCTTCAAATGTAGAATTATGTTTCCTCTTTCTTATCCTGAAACTCAGAGGCCACAGTTTCCCTAATACATTCAATCAACTCTTCAGGAAGTACATTCTGCAAACTTTCCAATCCAATGTTGTTATGAACAAAGTAACTACCTAGAGTGCTCTCAATTAGGTCCCGCTCATATGAGGGTCTGTCTAACCATATATCAACAATCTTCTACATCCCATCTTTTTCTTGAACAATTTGCAATATCTTTGTTTTGAATAAAGAACCTTCTTCTTCACTTCCTTCTGCAATTTCTACATCTGGTTCAACTGATTCTGGGTCATCCCTTGGAGTGTACTCATCAAAATCTTCATCTGGTATATCCATAATTATCTGTTCTTTAACTTTTCCTTCAAGTTTTGGAAACTTGTGTGCTGAAGGAGTGTCATCAGCAAATTCTAGTGCCTTTTCTACTTCCTTTCTATTTTACCAGAAGATGATCCAACTTCAAGTGCTTTTACCGAAATGGAAATGCTAACTACTCCAAACTTTCCTAGCAATTCTCTCAAGAAATTTGCATAAACTTGCTCACAATTTTTTAGAGTATTAGAATGTTCAAATTTTTTCTTACAAACTGGTTCATTTTCCTTCCATACCACATTATCATTTTGAGGCAAGCAATTCAGAAAATACATCATGATACATATGATCAAAGTACAAAACCTGAAGGGGTAATTTGCATCCTTTGTCAGTTGCACATTTTCTATCAATTGATCTATTAGCAAATTGCACAGTTCAAAGTCTTGATCCTCCATTATCATTTTATGAGATATGTAAATTGCACCTGCCGAGGTTGCACCTTCCCTATTTTTGAAGAAAATTTTGTATGAAATTCCATGCGCAATGTATCCTATTATTGGATCTTTGATTGTTGAAATTACTAGAGCCCTTTGATCTCCTATCACTCCGGTTAGGGTTTCAAATTCCTTGTTCTGAATCAACTTCTTTTTCAGAATATCCCCAACATTGCATAATCCAGTTAAATTCCTAATCACTTCTTTTGAAATGAGATAGGGTTTATCCAAAATAAGAGTATCCTCATTCAATTTGTTTAGGATAAACCTAACAACTTCTGCATTGACAAAATAAGGAAACGCATTCCAAATGTCCAAACTTTTATGTTTCACACCTTCAAGCCACTTCAATTCATCGGCCGAAAACATATTTCTCACATCCCTGATCTTTCTACTATTATATTCATCTACATTGACTATTCCTTTGATTTGCTTCATTTTCCTTTCCGTACCGAACAAGTTTTTCTACCGAGCACAAAATTTGAAATTCTACAAGCAACTAAAATACCTGATGAATTCACTGCCAAATTTACTTGACTCCTTCGAAATTTTGCTGTAAAGGCTCTCCTATTCTTCAATGCAAGGTGAAAAATGAGGGTTCTAAATACCCATTTATAACTTCGTGCACCTAACCTTTTTACTACATTAAATGTTTTTCCCTAGGAGTTCTGGTAACTTTTTTTTCTCATACAACAGGAGAAGAATTCATCTGTGGAACTTCCATATCTCAATTTTCTACATAATTGTTCACAGACATATTTGTAGACTAATAACACAACTACTAAAAATTTCCTGCATTCTGGTGCCAACTACTAACAGGGGGACAAAGGATTTTTCTTGAAAAACTCCCCCTAGACCAATGGCCTGAGATCAATTTCTGGAGGAATTACCAGAGGCTACTTTCGGTATGGGCTTATTTCCTTTAGTAGATTCACTCTTCTTTATCGATGTTTTCTTCATTTGATCTTTTATTTCTTCCACATACACTTTCCCTTTTCCTTTATCATCTTTCTATGAAATTCTTCCTTTGTATACCAGACCTCTTCTATTCATGTTTTTGTTTCTGCAAAATCTTACAATGTGACCAAATCTATTGCAAATGTAGCACACCGGATTTCTTTGTCTAGACCATTCATTCCATCGATTTCCTTTTGATCTTCATTGATTAGTAACATGCCCAAATCTTCCACAGGTGTAGCATTTGACATTCGTTACACTGACAAATATACTTTTGCATTCAATTGACTTATGACCAAACTTATTACAACTAAAACACTAACCCAGAAATGATGGACTTCTTGAATTTATTTTACTTCTACACTGAGAAGCCATATGACCAAATTTATTACAAGAAAAGAAGTAACCATTAAAATTTTGAGCATTGGGTTGTCTTACCGAATATCTTATGCCTTTGTTCATTTGAATTTTTTGTCTCGAATCCTTATGTTCAAATCTGAAGCTTTCTCCTTTCTCATAGCCAAGACCTCACTTATCATTTGCATCCTTTTTTCCTTTAGTTAGCTCATCAAGCTTAGTAGAACTAATCCTAAACTTCTCCTTGTACTCATTTGTAGTAGTGAGTTCATCTCTGAGAATAACTATTTGTCTTTCAAGCTCTTGTTCATTATTTTTGGATTGTTGCAATTCAATCTCTAGCTGAATGAATCCACTATTAACTATGTTGCATTCCTCAGATTTTTCTTTTAAGGACTAGACCATATTCTCCTCATTCTTCTTCCTTTCTTCAATCTCCTTAGTTAGCTTCATCGCCATAGATTCCATCTCAAGCTTTAGAGTAGCATTATTCCTAGCAATTTTTTCACATTCTTTAGTTATTTCTTTTAGGTTCTGATTCAGGTGAAAATCTTCCAAGATTTTATTTTCTTTATGCTTCAACTGATCAAAAATTTCCTTCCGCTTTTCTCTTGACTCATTGATTTTATATTTTAATGATTGAATGAATTTTTTGACATCCACAAGATTTGCTTTTAATTCCATGACTTCTACTTTAGACTGATCAAGATCATCAAGTGCCACCATAAGCTATTGTTGAAGAGCACCAGAGTCCATTATATTCCAAGATCCACCTCAAGCTATTAAACTTTTGCATAGGAACCTTGCTTCGATACCAATTGTTGGACTCAAGGAACACTGTGAGGGGGGTGAATCAGTGTTCAACAATATTTAACTTTCAATTTTTATCATAAACCATTCACAACATTTAAACTAAAATAGACATACAAGCACATTAAAGAAACAATCAGAACACAATAACACCAATATTTTTATGTGGAAACCCTATTAGGGGGAAAACCATGGTGGAGATTAATCCATAATTTATACTCTGTTAAAAGTATGAACAAAAGGGAATGCACATGCATTTAGGCACACTGCCTAGAGCTCACTGCTCAAAATAAGGAAGGTTCATTGCCTTACAAAATGTTTGGATTACAAAAAAATGTTGAACTGAGAAGATAGAATCTACAAATGTTTGGTTTTAGTTATGGTGAAGCTCATGTAACAAATTTTGGACCCCATGTCTAACTCTGCACTTAGCTTTGCTTTGCTCTACCTTAATTCACAAAAATCCTCTTCTACTCAAGCAAAATTCACTCAACTGATCTTCTGATATTCACACACACATTTTCTCTACTCTATACACATACTCGCGCACACACACACCACAATGAATTACTCGAACTCGCATATATATCCACTAGCAAGAATTCAATTGCTATATGTCAGCTTCAAATAAGATACAAACTATTCTTCACATGTTGGCTCAAATCATGAGAAATCTTTAATGTGCACCCACACAAGTCAACTAGACTATAGCTATAACCCAAAAGAAAATGTCCAACACAAGAAACAATTAAATAAATACTCCTTATACATCCATGACATGCTATATTCACTAAGTTAGCCACAATAAGCAAATATACAAAAAAAATCATGCCGGATCTTCGAGCTCATACACCGATTAATGCAACATCACAAAACTTAACAATAAGGTAACATATATGCTTAAGAAAATATCTTGGGGATCCACAATAGAAAATGATGATTTGATGAAGCATATAGATCGACAAACTACCTAGATACCCTGTTCTTCATGCTTTTTGCTGGTAATACTTTGTTCTCTACTTTTCCTATTGACGAGCAAATTTTGATCTGCGGACCAGAATAATGACTTTAGTTGCCATCAATGACAACACTAGAATCCATATGCCAACAAGGACATTAGCACGACACACAAACATTCGCGTGATGCGCTAGTGTCCAAACACATCATGCTACAAAATGACATGAACGGGAAAAGCACACAGTTCTATGCAAAGTTTACACACAAGGGTAACTGTTGAAAATGGGTGTGGAGCATCTTGAGAAGGGAAATAGGTTGATCTAGGAGCTAAAATGAGCCTACACAAGATGCTAAGAGAGTGAACACTAAAGCAGATGCAAACATGTATGTGAAATTGCAAGGGGTGAAATTTTATGCCATTACACAAGCCTTTGACATTATAGACCATGCAAAGAAGACCAAAACTCAAATATCAAAAGTTGAGTATCTTCAAGCTAATCTTGATCAATTTGATAGGCTTGTTAAGTTTGTTAAGGATAAAGGTACTCATCCTAATCGATACTCTTCCTAGAATATGTTATAATTGTGAAACAAGTAAAAAACCACGAGCCACAGGATCAAACAATAAACAAATACACCTTCTACGCAAGAGATCTACAAAAAAATATATGCAATATTCCTCAACAAGAAAAAGCTACAAAGCAAGAGACTTTCAAGAAGATATGAAAGCTCAAGATGATAATTACAATGAGGGTTGAGTGCTTATAAGAGAAAAACCCTAAATGAGAAAGGGATTAGATCATGACAAGTGTCAACATCACATGAGATGAGACATAATGATCTAATAATAGCTCACTTCAGTTAACTAAATAAAGAACTCCTTAGTTTAGATTAAGTGCATGAGAATAAATTAAAGAGTAATTAATTATTAGCTAATTCATGATAACTCTAACACATCCCCTTAAAATGAACTTAGAGAGTAGCTAAAAACCCTAAAAAAGAAAGAATGTATGATGGGCCCCGATAAACAAAGCCTAGTTAGGTACCCATGTACAAAAAAAAGATCTCTATAATGCAGAGAAATAGAGAAAATCTTGTGGGATCCACTCCAAAAAGAGATGAATGCCAAGTGAAGGACTGAAGAAGCCTAAAAAATAAGACAATGTCCTAAAAAATAGGAACATGTAGAACATCACAGAAGCACGAAGTTGTAGACTATTTTCAAAAATGACTGATATGGTGTTGAAATGAAGAACCTACAGAAATAGGAATGCAACACTGTCCATATGGTAAATGATCCATCTCACCAAAATGCAAGGGTACACGTTGCATCTGACTAGTACATAGGAACAAGAACTAGATAGATAGATCACTCAAACATGAAACCAAAGAAGCATTAGCACCAATAGTAGAAACCCCCCATAATGCTAAAAAGGGAGGTCCATGGCAGGAACACTGAAACTGTCTATAACCAAGAAGTGCATGTAGGAGAAACAACCTGCAAATAAAAGGGTGTGTAAACTAGGGCACACACGCATGAGGAAAGAATTATTGGGATTCACCGATGTCATGGAAGGGACACTCACTTGACAAAGGTGTGATGGAAAACCAAAGGCAAACATCAACCCCCCCATGGCACTTTATATCATAGTACAAATGCAAAAGGAACAATAGGATGTGCAAAATCCCCAAAAAGATATACACCAAAATGGTATTTTATATCAGTGTGTCTATAAAAGAGAATGTGCATGAAAAAAATTTATGCAATGCCCAACTAGGATAGTGTTGGTATGTGGCAACTGATCACGCTATACTGTATAGCCCATGGTATACTATACACCCCGGCCCCTATCCTTTCCGGGGTCTAGAGTTGGGTCAGGCCTCGGGTGGGGGTTCGGGGGCGGCAGCCCCTGAGAAAAATTTTCCTCCTATTTTTTGTGTGATCACCAAACAAGGGAAAAATCCAATTTTGTAGAACCCTAAAATTTGGAAGCTTCTAAGCTTGTTAAAAAGGGGTTCAGATGGGTATTACTATATGATGAAAAACGCGATTATTCACAAAATTGTAATAAATTTTACACTGGATAATAAAAGTATTGGATGGCTGTGGTTTGGTGGATGTAGCCCAGATTGGATGAACCGCGTTAAATTATCTGTGTTATGATTTATTCTGTGTGTGTTTTAGTTTCTCTGTTTATTATATAGATCTGCATTTAATTGTTAGATATCTTCCATTTCTAACCCTAACAAGTGGTATCAGAGCGGGTTGTGCTTCGATTATCGTCTATAGGAAAGATCTCACGGTTGAGTGAGAGCAATGTCAGACGAGGGTAAGAAGGTTGAGAAGTTTAATGGGCATAACTATCAGTTATGGAAGATGCAGATGGAGGACTATCTCTATCAGAAGGATTTATGGTGGCCATTGGAAGGGAAAACCAAGAAACCCGTAGCAATGTCAGATGAAGACTGGGAGATCTTAGATAGAAAGGCTCTTGGCAGTATTCGTTTGTGCCTAGCACAATCAGTGGCATTCAATATTACAATAGCAAAAACAACTCAAGATTTGATGGAAACCCTAGCGAAATTATATGAAAAGCCTTCTGCTTCGAATAAGGTATTTCTTATGAAGCATTTATTTAATATGATGGTAGAAGGTGGTTCAGTTACTGATCATTTAAATGAGTTTAATACGGTCACCAGTCAATTAACTTCTGTAAAAGTAAACTTTGATGAAGAAGTTAGGGCTCTTTTGATTTTGTATTCTTTGCTTGAAAGCTAGAATAGCTTGGTATGGTTGTTAGCAATTCTATTTCTGGTTCGAATACATTGAAGTTTGATGATGTTGTTGGTGTTATTTTCAGCAAGGAAATTCGTAGGAAAAGCTCAGGTGGAACATCCACATCAGGCAGTGTTTTGAATGCAAAAAGCAGGGGTAGAATAAAGGAGAGAGGAAACAATTATGGAAATCGTGGGAAGTCACGAGGAAAATCAAAAGACAAAAGGTCTCAATCTAGAGACAAGAGGGATTGTTGGTACTGTGGTAAGCCGGGTCATCTGAAGAAAGATTGTTGGTCTTGGAAAAATAAAGGAGATAGAAAGGAAGGAAGTAAAGACGCAAATGTGGTAAGTAATAAATTTGATGAGGATGCTTTGATTCTTTCCCTTGATAATGCTGATGATTCTTGGGTGTTAGATTCAGGGGCTTCATTTCATGCTACCCCCAATAGAAGTTATTTTCTTGATTATGTCCAAGGGGATTTTGGGCTGGTTTATTTAGGAGATAACGAACCCTGTCAGATTGTTGGAAAGGGAAGAATCAAGATTAAGTTGCAGAATGGAAATCATTGGCTACTACATGAGGTAAGGCATGTTCTAAAGTTAAGCAGAAATTTAATTTCAGCAGGGCAACTAGATGATGAAGGTTGTGTTGTTACTTTTAGTGATAAAAATTGGAGGGTCACAAAGGGTGCCTTAGTGGTAGCAAAAGGTGTGAAAGTAGGCACCTTATATCTTTGTACAGGTCATACTATTCCTTCTACTTTAATTGTTAAAGAAAAAGGTCAATGTTCAGGAATAGTTGCTGCAGTTTAGCAGGTAGAAGATCACACAGTTGTTGTGGACTCTGAATCAACACTATGGCATAATAGACTTGGGCATATGAGTGCAAAAGGTATGAAAGTACTTCATTCAAATAATGTTTTACAAGGTCTAAAATGTGTTAATGTGGATTTCTGGAAAGTTGTGTGTACGCGAAAACAAAAGAGAGTTAAGTTTTCTCAAGGATGGGAAGCAAAAGAAAGATGAGAAATTGGAGCTTGTGCATACGGATGTATGGGGACTAGCTCAGGTATCTTCTCTCAGTGGCTCTCTATATTATGTTACATTCATTGATGATGCAACTAGGAAGGTATGGATTTATTTTCTTAGGCAGAAATCTGATGTATTTGAAACTTTTTAAAAATGGAGAAGCTTGTTTGAGAATGAGACAGGTAAAAGGTTAAAATGTCTCAGATCTGATAATGGTGGTGAGTATTGTAGTAAAGAGTTTGAAGATTATTGTTCCTCTAATGGTATTCGTAGGCAGAAAACGGTTCCAAGGACTCCACAAGAAAATGGAGTGGCTGAGCGCATAAATAGAATAATAATGGAGCATGCACGGACTATGAGATTGCATGTTGGGCTACCTTTAAAAATGTGGGTACAGACTGTAAATACTGCTATTTATTTAATTAATAGATGTCCCTCTAATCCTTTGGGTTGTGATATTTTAGAGGAAGAATGGAAAGGTAAGAAGGTGAGTTATTATTTTCTCACAACCTTCGGTTGTGAAGCATTTGCACATGTAGATTCTAAAAATAGAACCAAGCTTGATGCAAAATCAAAGAAATGTGTATTTGTTGGATATGGCATTGATGAATTTGGTTATAGGCTTTGAGATTTTGAAAATTAAAAAATTGTAAGAAGTAGGGATGTCATATTCAATGAGAAAGTGTTGTACAAAGATCTATTGCTGCAGCATGAGAAAAAAGAAAATGATTATGCAGTGTTGGATGATATTCCAAACAATGATGTTTCAGTGGTTCCTCATGCTGGGAAACAACAACAACGACAAATACCACAAACTCTTGTTAGACGATCTTCAAAGTTAAGTAGACCTCTAGAAAAATTCTCTCCCTCTTTGTATACTATTTTGTTAACTGATGTTGGTGAACCAAAATATTATGATGAAGCTATGTAGGTGGATACCAAGGTTCAGTGGGAGCATGGAATGGAAGAAGAAATGGACTCCTTGCTGAAAAACCAGACTTGGGAATTATGAAAGTTGCCTGTAGGTAAAAAGGATTTACCAAACAAATGGGTTTATAGGCTGAAAGAGGAGGATGGAGGTAAGAAGAGATTTAAAGCCAGATTAGTTGTAAAGGGATTTGCACAGAAAAAAGGGTATTGATTTTGATGAGATTTTTTCTCCTTTTGCTAAAATGACTTCTATTCGTATTGTTTTAAGTATTGTGGCTACTAAAGATTTGCATTTAGAATAGCTTGATGTTAAAACAACCTTTCTCCATGGTGATTTGGAAGAAGAAATATATATGGACCAGCCACAAGGATTTGAGGTCAAAGGTAAGGAGAATCTAGTTTGCAGATTGAAGAAAATTTTATATGGCTTGAAGCAAGCACCTCGGCAATGGTACTTAAAATTTGATAGTTTTATGGTTCAGCAAGGCTATAGTCGGTCTAATTCTTACCATTGTGTTTCTTTTAAGAGGTTGGATAATGTCAGCTACATTATTTTATGTTTATATGTTGATGACATGCTTGTAGTTGGGTCTAACATGGATCACATAAGTGAGTTAAAACAACAGTTAGCAAATTCTTTTGCTATGAAAGATTTGGGGGCAGCTAAACAAATCCTTGGTATGAAAATTTGTAGAGATAGGAAAAATAGAAAATTGTTTTTATCTCAAGCTAATTATGTTGAAAAGGTGTTGCAGAGATTTCATATGGAGAATGTAAAAGTTGTCAGTACACCTTTGCCTAGTCATATTAAATTGACTAAGGATATGTGTCCAAAGACACAAGAGGAGAAAGAAAAAATGTCCAAGGTACCATATGCTTCAGCTGTAGGCAGTTTGATATATGCCATGGTATGCACAAGACTAGATATTGCACATGTTGTAGGAGTTGTTAGCAGGTATTTGAGTCATTCTGGAGTTGAGCATTGGAATGTAGTAAAATAGATTCTCAGGTATTTGAGAGGTACATCCAATAATTGTCTATGTTTTGGGGGCTCTAATACTGATTTAAAAAGCTATGTTGACTCAGATTTGGCAGGGGATATAGATACTAGGCGGAGTACCATAGGTTATGTATTTATAGTTGGTGGGACAGCTGTGAGTTGGATTTCTTGATTGTAGAAGGTGGTTGCTTTATCCACCACAGAGGCAGAGTATGTTGCTGCAATAGAGGTGGCAAAGGAGATGATATGGCTACAATTTTTCATGGATGAGTTGGGAAAACAACAGGTTGGAAATTACTTGTTTACAGACAGCCAGAGTGCTATACATCTTGCAAAGAATTCTGCCTTGCATTCTAAAATAAAACACATACAGTTGAGATATCATTTCATTCGGTTGGTGTTGGAGGATGGATAGGTTAAGATGGACAAGATACATACAGATGTCAATCCAACGGATATGTTTACGAAGGAAGTGACAAGGGAGAAGTTGAGCTCCTCTTTAGCTTCAGTTGGCCTTCAAGGTTGAATTCAAGTATAACAAAGTAGCAGGATCCAAGGTACTTATTTCCAGTGGGAGCTGTAATTGCAGTAGTGTCGTCCAGGATCAGTCTCCAATTGGGAGATCGTGTTGGTATGGAGCCTGATCAGTCTCCAAGTGGGAGATTGTTGGTATGTGGTGACTGGTCATGCTATACTGTATAGCCCATGATATATTGTACACCCCGGCCCCTATCCTTTCCTCCTACTTTTTCACGTGATCACCAAAAAAGGGAAAAATTAATGAAAAAGGGAAAAATTCGATTTTGTAGAACCCTAAAATCTGGAAGCTTCTAAGCTTGTTAAAAAGGGGTTCGGATGGGTATTACTATATGATGAAAAACGTGATTATTCGCAAGATTGTAATAAGTTTTACACTAGATAATAAAAGTATTGGATGGCTGCGGTTTGGTGGATGTAACCCAGATTGGGTGAACCATGTTAAATTATCTGTGTTATGATTTATTCTGTGTGTGTTTTAGTTTCTCTGTTTATTATATAGATCTGCATTTAATTGTTAGATAGCTACCATTTCTAACCCTAACAAGTGGTATCAGAATGGGTTGTGTTTTAATTATCGTCTGTAGGAAAGATCTCACAGTTGAGTGGGAGCAATGGCAGACGAGGGTAAGAATGTTGAGAAGTTTAATGGGAAAAACTATCAGTTATGGAAGATGTAGATGGATGACTATCTCTATCAAAAGGATTTATGGCGACCATTGGAAGGGAAAACTAAGAAACTCATAGCAATGTCAGATGAGAACTAGGAGATCTTGGATAGAAAGGATCTTGGCAATATTCATTTGTGCCTAGCACAATCAGTGGCATTCAATATTACAACAACAAAGACAACTCAAGAGTTGATGGAAACCCTAGCAAAGTTATATGAAAAGCCTTCTACTTTGAATAAGGTATTTCTTATGAAGCATTTATTTAATATGAAAATGGTAGAAGGTGGGTCAATTACTGATCATTTACATGAGTTTAATACGGTCACCAGTCAATTAACTTCTATAAAAGTAAAATTTGATGAAGAAGTTAGGGCTCTTTTGATTATGTGTTCTTTGCCTAAAAGCTGGAATAGCTTGGTAATGGTTGTTAGCAATTCTGTTTCTGGTTCGAATACATTGAAGTTTGATGATGTTGTTGGTGTTATTTTGAGCGAGGAAATTCGTAGGAAAAGATCAGGTGGAACATCCACATCAGGTAGTGTTTTGAATGCAGAAAGTAGGGGAAGAACAAAGGAGAGAGAGGAAACAATTATAGAAATCATGGGAATTCATGAGGAAAATCAAAGGACAAAAGGTCTCAATCTAGAGACAAGAGGGATTGTTGGTACTGTGGTAAGCCGAGTCATCTGAAGAAAGATTGTTGGTCTCAGAAAAATAAAGGAGACAAAAAGGAAGTAAAGAGGCAAATGTGGTAAGTAATAAATATGATGAGGATGCTTTGATTCTTTCCTTTGATAATACTGATGATTCTTGGGTGTTAGATTCAGGGGCTTCATTTCATGCTACCCCCCATAGAAGTTATTTTCTTGATTATGTCCAAGGGGATTTTGGGCTAGTTTATTTAGGAGATAACGAACCCTATCAGATTGTTGGAAAGGGAAGAATCAAGATTAAGTTGCAGAATGGAAATCATTGGCTATTACGAAAGGTAAGGCATGTTCCAAAGTTAAGCAAAAATTTAATTTTAGCAGGGCAACTAGATGATGAAGGTTGTGTTGTTACTTTTAGTGATAAAAATTGGAGGGTCACAAAGGGTGCCTTAGTGGTAGCAAAAGGTGTAAAAGTAAGTACCTTATATCTTTGTACAAGTCATACTGTTCCTTCTACTTTAATTATTACAGAAAAAGGTCAATGTTCAGGAACAGTTGTTGTAGTTCAGCAAGTTGAAGATCATATAGTTGCTGTGGACTCTCAATCAGCACTGTGGCATAATAGACTTGGGCATATGAGTGCAAAAGGTATGAAAGTACTTCATTCAAATAATATTTTACGAGGTCTAAAATGTATTAATATGGATTTCTATGAAAGTTGTGAGTACGAAAAACAAAAGAGAGTTAGTTTTCTCAAGAATGGGAAGTGAAAGAAAGATGAGAAATTGGAGCTTGTGCATACGAATGTATGGGGACCAGCTCATGTATCTTCTCTCGGTGGCTCTCTATATTATGTTACATTCATTGATGATGCAACTAGGAAGGTATGGATTTATTTCCTTAGGTAGAAATCTGATGTATTTGAAACTTTTAAAAAATGGAGAAGCTTGGTTGAGAATGAGACGGGTAAAAGGTTAAAATGTCTCAGATCTAATAATGGTGGTGAGTATTGTAGTAAAGAGTTTGAAGATTATTGTTCCTCTAATGGTATTCATAGGCAGAAAACGGTTCCAAGGACTCCACAGGAAAATGGAGTGGCTGAGCGTATGAATAGAACAATAATGGAGTGTGCACGAACTATGAGATTGCATGTTGGGCTACCTTTAAAAATGTGGGCAAAGACTATAAACACTGCTATTTATTTAATTAATAGAGGTCCCTCTAATCTTTTGGGTTGTTGTATTCTAGAGGAAGCATGGAAAGGTAAGAAGGTGAGTTATTCTTTTCTCAGAACCTTCAGTTGTGAAGTATTTGCACATGTAGATTCTGAAAATAGAACCAAGCTTAATGCAAAATCAAAGAAATATGTATTTGTTGGATATGGCATTGATGAATTTGGTTATAGGCTTTGAGATTTTGAAAATCAGAAAATTGTGAGAAGCAGGAATGTCATATTCAATGAGAAAGTGTTGTACAAAGATCTATTGCTGCAGTATGAGAAAAAAGAAAATGATTATGCAGTGTTGGATGATATTCCAAACAATGATGTTTTAGTGGTTCCTCATGCTGGGCAACAACAGCAACAACAAATACCACAAACTCCTGTTAGACGATCTTCAAGGTTAAGTAGACCTTTAGAAAGATTCTCTCCCTCTTTGTATACTATTTTGTTAACTGATGTTGGTGAACCAAAATATTATGATGAAGCTATGTAGGTGGATACCAAGGTTCAGTGGGAGCATGGAATGAAAGAAGAAATGGACTCATTGCTAAAAAATCAGACTTGGGAATTATGCAAGTTGCCTGCAGGTAAAAAGGCTTTACCAAACAAATGGGTTTATAGGCTGAAAGAGGAGGATGGAGGTAAGAAGAGATTTAAAGCCAAATTAGTTGTAAAGGGATTTGCACATAAAAAGGGTATTGATTTTGATGAGATTTTTTCTCCTATTGTTAAAATGACTTCTATTCGTATTGTTTTAAGTATTGTGGCTACTGAAGATTTGCATTTAGAATAGCTTGATGTTAAAACAACCTTTCTCCATGGTGATTTGGAAGAGGAAATATATATGGATCAGCCACAAGGATTTGAGGTCAAAGGTAAGGAGAAACTAGTGTGCAGATTGAAGAAAAGTTTATATGGCTTGAAGCAAGCACCTCGGCAATGGTACTTAAATTTGATAGTTTTATGGTGAGCAAGGCTATAGTTGGTGTAATTCTGACCATTGTGTTTATTTTAAGAGGTTGGATAATGACAGCTACATTATTTTATGTTTATATGTTGATGACATGCTTGTAGTTGGGTCTAACATGGATCACATAAGTGAGTTAAAACAGTTAGCAAATTCTTTTGCTATGAAGGATTTGGGGGCATCCTTGGTATGGAGAGATAGTTTTATCAAAAGTTGAAAAGGTGTTGAAGAGATTTCATATGGAGAATGCAAAAGCTGTTAGCACACCTTTGCCTAGTCATGTTAAATTGACTAAGAATATGTGTCTAAAGACATAAGAGGAGGAAGAAGAAATGTCTAAGGTACCATATGCTTCAGCTGTAGGCAGTTTGATGTATGCCATGGTATGCAAAAGACTAGATATTGCACATGTTGTAGGAGTTTTTAGTAGGTATTTGAGTCATCCCAGAGTTGAGCATTGGAATGCAATAAAATGGATTCTCAGGTATTTGAGAGGTACATCCAATAATTGTCTATATTTTGGGGGCTCTAATACTGATTTAAAAGGCTATGTTGACTCAGATTTGGCAAGGGATATAGATACCAAGCGGAGTACAATAGGTTATGTATTTACAGTTGGTGGGATAGCTATGAGTTGGATTTCTCGATTGCAGAAGGTGGTTGCTTTATCCACCATAGAGGTAGAGTATGTTGCTGCAACAGACGTGGCAAAGGAGATGATATGGCTGCAATTTTTCATGGATGAGTTGGGAAAACAACAGGTTGGAAATTACTTGTTTACAGATAACCAAAGTGCTATACATCTTGCAAAGAATTATGCCTTGCATTCTAAAACAAAACACATATAGTTGAGATATCATTTCATTCGGTCGGTGTTGGAGGATGGATAGGTTAAGCTGGACAAAATACATACAGATGTCAATCCAGCAGATATGTTTATGAAGGCGGTGACAAGGGAGAAGCTGAACTCCTCTTTAGCTTCAGTTGGCCTTCAAGGTTGAATTTAAGTATAACAAAGCAGCAGGATCCAAGGTACTTATTTCCAGTGGGAGCTGTAATTGCAGCAGTGTCGTCCAGGATCAGTCTCCAAGTGGGAGATTGTGTTGGTATGGAGCCTGATCAGTCTCCAAATGGTAGATTGTTGGTATGTGGCGATTGATCATGCTATACTATATAGCCCATGGTATACTGTACACCCTGACCACTATCCTTGCCTCCTACTTTTTCACGTGATCACCAAAAAAGGGAAAAATCAATGAAAAAAGGAAAAATCTAATTTTGTAGAACCCTAAATTCTGGAAGCTTCTAAGTTGTTAAAAAGGGGTTCGGATGGGTATTACTATATGATGAAAAACGTGATTATTCACAAGATTGTAATAAGTTTTACACTAGATAATAAAAGTATTGGATGGCTACGGTTTGGTGGATGTAACCCAGATTGGGTGAACCACGTTAAATTATTTGTGTTATGATTTATTTTGTGTGTGTTTTAGTTTCTTTGTTTATTATATAGATCTGCATTTAATTGTTAGATATCTGCCATTTCTAACCCTAATAGATAGAATACTAGAAATACATAAAGAACAACCAACAATGAGTCATCTTATGCAAATGACAAGTTTCCAGGAGCTAAATCATGCAACTAATTTACTAGAGTGTGAAAACACAAAAAACTGAATAAAATATACCTAGAGAGCAACTTGGAAAAAGTGCATGGATGGAATTGAAGAGCTCAAAAAGATGGTTCCAACACCACTAGAATCACAAAAAATAGAGAAACTGGTCAAAATTTACTAGCTCGGGACTAAAAATAGTACCTCTAACTTCAACATACTATAGAATATACTAACAGAAAAATAAAGTGATAAGACCCACACCAATGGAGATTTGACAGAACCAACTTTCTGACGATATCTCTTTTCTAAAAATTCGACACCATAAGCCCAATTATGGCCAAAAGAAAAAAAATAGCTCCCTAAAGGCCAAAGAGGGGGACTTGGGGCCTTGTCAGCGTCTATACTGCTAACGTCAACATGACATCATGCTGACATTAGTGGAATATTCTAAGAATATTCCCTTGGCTGGAAAAAAAACTCAGCCCCCGAAAAAGTAAAGAAGATGGTATATTCCTACCAATAACATAATATTCTTTAAAACTTAAAAAAAAATTGGTTGCCCCTAGAAAAAAACTTATGTTCGCCAGAAAGATACATGGTTGTTGGATTTTTGTTTCACCTGAAATCGGTGAAAATGCCACCAAGAAGGAATAGGGTTCCCCAAAAAAAAATGGTCAAGCATAGTTTTAAGCCACTTGTCGGCGGTGTTGGGAGCCACCGAAGAATGGAGAAATGCTGGGAAAAAATGGAGATGCTAGAAAAATGAAAACTCTGCCCGGGGGAAAAAAAGCAATGCCAAAAATTTTTGAGGAGCCGACCGGGATGAAACAGCTACCGAAAAAGTGAACTAGCACCAAAAAGTGAAGGGTGGTCGACAAAATAAATGTCACCACTAGTGATGGGGTACAGGGCCCGCAGGGAGGTACCTACAAGTATCCCACCTCCATTAATTGCACCTACCTTGAATTTAAACGCTGCCCCCAATACTACATTTTTAATATGTTTTATTTATTTTATTTTTAAATTTTCAAATAAGAAATTAAAAAAAAAAACCAAAAATGCAAACCTGAATTTTTTTAAAAAAATATGATTTTTGCGCACAAAGGCCGTATGGAGGGCATACAACCTTTGGAGCAAAAAAAAATTGATGCAGAGCAGGGTGGAGGTACATTCAACCAAGTTTTGAAAACCAAACACCAATTCAAAATCAAATAATTAGCACAACTTCCATAGGGTCAGCTCTATGGCTTTCCAATTCACAACTGAGCAACTGAAAGACCAATTCCTCAAAGAAAACTGTAAGAACACCCACTGATCATCCATATAACATCCATATTCCATCAAAAAGACATTTCCAAGCTTACAAGTAAGATTCATTTGTCAAAACATAGAAAAACATTAAGTCACCGTATCCAAGGGCTAGTAGAATTAGCCCACTTTTACAAAGAAGGTACACTTTAAACTCCACCAAACCTTATGAAACCTTGGGGCAGCAATTAAAATGCCCAAAAACTATTAAATCCACAACTTTCATATTGAGAATCACCTTGCAACAAGACACCCACAAAAACCCTCATTTTTCAGCACGTTTCTTAGGGGTTTATTGAAAAGGTATACTCCAGGCTTCTAAAAATCTTACCAACTATTCAAACACCTTCCAATACACTTAAAAATTCTCCAGAAACTCACCCACATCCTCTACCAATGCTGCACCATCATATTCCTTCTTTGAACCATCATCTTGCAATGGAAATTCACACTTTTCCACCTAGGGCATCACACCTTGACACTCAAATGAACACACCTTCATAAATTAGAACCCTACACACCTAAGAATACATATTTTGGTCCATTCCACCGAGATACATCAACTACAGAAGGTGGAATTGACCTTTTTCACATTTTAGGTGCCCTCAAAACCCTTATACAAAAGATACACAGGCAGTTTTAGTAAAACGTTTGTAAAATGTGCAAAACTCAATATTTTTCGCTCAAACCAGAAGCATTGGAAAGATAATTCATTTATCTATTCACCCATATAATAAATTTTCAAAAATAATTCCGTACAATTCTGTACCAGGCCTGAAAACAATGAAAAATATGCAAAATCTGAAAAACACAATTGTTCTTTTATTGAAATTTCTCTCCAAATGCCTCCAACCTTCATTACAAATGTGGATAAATGTTTTTAAAGACATATTGAACCTTCCCAACTGAGAATAACTGAATTTTTAACTTCATTTTCACTAAATAACCTTTAAACTCTCTAATTTGCACTTTTCAGCATTTTTGCCTTGACAACTTTTACACATTTTGTATTTTTTATATTTTTTTACTCAAATGACCCCAAACCAACTTGAATACATTTAAATAGTTTAAATCAACCTTATTAAACATAAAATGACACAAAACCACCTAAAACCTAACATTTGACTTTCTTTGTAAAATTCAAGCTTGGTGCTCCTGCACCAAAAATTGCCTCAGAAACACTCGAAGGCAAAATTGGACAAATTTATAGTCAAAATTCATGGAATCGGCCTTTGGGATGCAAAAAAGTGGTTTGTTTCATGCCAAAATATCTGAAATTGCAGTTACCCCTAGATCCCAAAAAAAAGCAACCACTTCAAACCCTCACAAATTCGGCGTCAAGAACCCAAATTAGGCTAAACAAAAGACAATTTTTACTTTCTCGATGACTCTGAATCCAGTAGCCTTTTGTGTAAAAATGCACCTAAAAATGCTCACCTCCAAAATTTGCAAAAAAAAAGGAGAATCTAGATTTCTTCTTGTAACCCTCGTTGAAGAAAAAAATCTCATAAATTGAGAAGGGGTTCACTGAATTGAAGCTTTGATACCATTTTAGAATTGTGAAACAAACACAAAACCACAAGCCACAAGATCAAAGAACAAACAAATACACCTTCCATGTAAGAGATCTACAAACAATATATGCAATATTCCTCAACAAGAATAAGCTACAAAACAAGAGACTTTCAAGAAGATATGAAAGCTCAAGATGATAATTACAATGAGGATTGAGTGCTTATAAGAGAAAAACCATAAATGAGAAAGGGATTAGATTGTGACAAGTGTCAACATCACATGAGATGAGACATATTGATCTAATAATAGCTCACTTCAGTTAATTGAATAAAGAACTCCTAAGTTTAGCTTAAGCACATGAGAATAAATTAGAAGTTAATAATCAATTAAAGAGTAATTAATTATTAGCTAATGCATGATAACTCTAACAGAATACCCCAATTGTTCCCAAACTGAGGCCTTCACACTGTAACTTGGTTTCCATTCCTTCATCCATCCCTGGAAAGATATATTCATTTTATATCTCCTTGTTGGTAAATGGTTTTAAGTTAAGTAATTGTGTCATTGATTCAGGTGCCTCTAACAATGTGATGTCAGCCAAAGTGGCTACCGCTTTGACTTTGTGTTTAACTAAAAATTTTGGCTGATTTTTTTCAATGGAAATAAGCAAGTGCCTCTTATTGGGAAAATTAAACATGTACAATTTACATTTGTTGTATTTCCAGATAAGAAGATTAAAATGGTTTTCTTAGTAGCTAATGTCCCAACCTCATATGGGATATTGCTAGGATGTAACTTTTGTAAGGATGTTGGGCGAAAAAACAATATGGACTAGTCTAAGGCCAGAATACCTTTCAAGGGTGTTACATATAAATTGCTTCCAAAAAGGGAAGCTAATTTTTCTGTAACAAAGTCTAATGAACCAAGATCCCAGATCCTCTTTGAGTCTTTAGGAATGGGTACATATTATGTACAAACTAAATTGAAGTTTCTAGTTCTTTAGATAATGATTTAAGTAAAGAGCAGGAAATTAATGGTTCATCTTCTTCAGATAGAGAATCTTCTTCAGACATAACATATTTTATAGATGGTGAAATTTCTTCAGATGAGGAGACCTCATATTTTGAAACTATCAGTTTAGGGGATCCAAATGATGTTTGGACTATGCATTTTGATGGCAATTTCTCTTCTACAAGATTTGGAGTAGGGATTGTTTTGAAGGTTTTGATGCATTTGATATATTTGTAGTTCCACAAGAGTATAATGATAAATTTGATTCTTTAGCAATACGACTGTACTCTTTTAATTACACACAAACACTTCCATGGAACCATATATACTATTGAGATAGTTTTCCAGCCAAGTGTTCTAGATAACTCAAATTATTGGAAAATTTTCAATGACAATCATCAAATTGTTGTCTTTCTTGAAAATGAAAACTTCATTGAGTTTTATTTTCAAGGACGTGAATCCTCTCCTTGAGAGTCAATTTCTAAGGTAGACCAGGATACCAGTAAAGAAATATTGCAGCTCAAAGGGAATAAGATTCTCAAGTTTGGTATCTTTGGAAAAAAAATTAGCAAGCATGATCGCTATGTTAAGAAGCAACAACAATCCAATTCTAAATTGTCAATTGAAGTTGAGCAAGTTAACTTGGGAACTAAGGAAGATCCCAAAATGGTGAGCATTGAAAAATGCTACACGTCGAAGGAATAAGATAAGCTTGTAAAGTTATTGTGGCAATACATGGATGTACTTGCTTATTCCTATGAAGATTTAAAATCTTTCCATCCAAAAGAGGTCCAACATGAAATTCCCCTCAAGGCAGGTTCTATGCCTCTCAAGCAGCAGCAGCGGCAATACAATCCAAAGATTTTAGGTACTATTCTTTCTGAGATTCAAAGTATTCTTAATGCAAGAATCATAATTCCTATTCACCATTCAACATGGATAGAAAATATTGTTCCAATATGGAAAAAGAATGGGGAAATCTGCATTTGTGTGGATTTTAGAAAATTGAATCAGTTGTTATTGAAGGATAATTACCCCCTATCGATAATGAACCAAGTATTGCAAACAGTGATAAGCTCTAAGATACTATCTATGTTAGATGGTTTCTCAAGGTACAATCAAGTGGAGGTGAGTGAGGAAGACCAATATAAAATCGCCTTCACTATGCCATGGGGTACTTTTTCTTATCGTAGAGTACCTTTTGGTTTCATCAACGCCGACACCACATTGATGGACTTGACCTTTTGTGGTGTGATGGGTAAGTTCATAGTGGTATATCTTGATGACTTGAACATCTTTTCAAAGAATTTTCAAGACCATTTTCATCACTTGAAGCAAGTTCTTGAGAGGTGCCAACAACAAGGTATTTGCCTCAACCCTAGGAAATCAATCTTTGGGGTTACCAAAGGTAAAATCCTTTGTCACATTGTGTCTAAGGAAGGTATTAAAATTGATCTAGAATGGGTCAAGTCAATTCAAGGTCTTCTTTACCTTCAAGTAAGATGACCGTCCACTCCTTTTGGAAGGTCAATTTCTTGTGGAGGTTTGTTCCAAACTTCGCAAAAAAGACACATCATATCATCGATATGATGAAAGGTAAATCTATCTTTCGTTGGAGTGCAGAATAAAAAGTTGTATTTAATGAAATTAAGGAGGCCATTGCACATTCTCTAGTCCTAGTCTGTCTAGACTACACAAGTGAATTTATCATGTATATTTATACCTCCAAAGATACATTATCTGCAATATTGGTGCAGTAATATAATGATGGAATTGAATCTCCTATAACATTCATGAGTTATCCATTGAAGGATCATGAGCTTAAATATTCACCAATGGAAAAGTGTGCTTTTTTTGTGGTTAAAGTAGTTAAGCATTTTCTATTTTACATTCTAAAATCACATATTGTTGCATTAGTTCCTAATTCTATGGTCAAATCAATCTTAACTCAACAAGAGTTTGGAACCAAGAGAGGCAACTGGATTCTCATGATATGGGAATATGACATGGAGATCAAGCCCACTAAGTTGGTTTGTGGGAAAGGTTTGTGTTAGTTGATAGCTGATAATAAGCCAGAAGAACTATCTAATGATGAGGAAGTAAGTATTGAATACATTTGTGTAGTCTTATTTGTAAGCACAACTGACGAATGGTATTCAAATATTGCACACTTCCTTACTTATGGAGAATGTCTTGAGCACCTGTCATTCAAGGAAAAGAGGACAGTCAAGATCAAAGCTATGAACTTCATTCTATGGGACAACAATTTATATAAAAGGAGTATTTATGGGACCTTTTTACTACATAGATAAAACACAACAAAGCAAGTTGTTGGAATCATTTCACAACTTAGCGCGTGGGGACACTTTTCAACACTACTCACTACTCACAAAATTTTGCGAGAAAAATAGTTTGGCCCACACTCTTCCAAGATGCATACAACTGGGTACGTAAGTGTGAGTTATTCCAGCAGTTCGTGGGGAAACCCAAACTAGTAGTACTTCCCCTCAAGCTGGTGATCATTGAAGAACCCTTCCAGCAGTGGGGTATTGATTTCATTGGTGCCATTAATCCACCATCTAGAGTAGGGCATATCTATGCTCTCATGGCAATTGACTATTTCACCAAGTGGGTGGAAGCTATTTTGGTTAAGCATGCTACTTTAGAAGTGGTATATAATTTTCTTAAGGAAAACATCATTTCAAGGTTTGGCATTCTAAATGATATTGTAGTAGATAAAGCTACTTCCATCTCATCCTATGAGATAACAGAGTTTTTCTTCGAATATGGGATCACTCTTTCTTGAATTCTTCAGACTATTACCCCAAGGGAATGGTCAAGAAGAATCGAGTAACAAAAATTTGGTTACCATTATAAGGAAGTTGTTGGATGAGAATCAAAGGTATTGGCACAAGGAATCGTATGATGTATTTTGGGTAGATTGTATTACTCCCAAATGGGCGATTGACATGTCACTATTTCAACTCTTGTACAGGTGGAATGTGGAAATTCCTATCACATTGCAATTTCCCAATTTGAAATTGGCAAAGGCCATTGAAGATGAAACTTTTAAAAACTCTATGGAAAAGCACATCATGTTCCTTGTTGAGCTAGAGGAGAAGCACATACACGTGGTGGATCGCATTGCAGAACACCAAAGCCAAGTCAAAAGGATTTTTGATAAGAGGCAAAGTCTCATGATTTACAAATAAGAGATCAAGTCCTATTGTGGGACAAAAGAAGAGAAACTAAAGGAATGCATTGAAAATTTGATTCCTTATGGAGAGAACCATTCACAATTCACCAACTTTCTAGTGAAAAAAAAATCTTCTAGCATGCCAGGACGAGACACCATTTTCACTGCCTCACAGTGGACAACATCTAAAGCTCTTCACTTAGTGAAGCATTGGATAAGTTTGTAAATATTTATATAGTTTCTGTGTATTTTTATTTTTGTCTTTTGTGTATTTTTGTGTCTCTTGACTCTATATCCCAATGGATGGATGAAGGATCTTAGAGTCTAGGATTCTTCTCCCTTCAATCATTTCAAATGATGATTGAAGGAAGCTCCCCAATTAGAGCCAATTGTTATCCTCGAATTTAACTACGCCCAATTTGTGGGATAATAAATACAAAACTTATCCATTTCATAGTGTATGTTCTCTAAGAATGTGAAATGAGGAAAATATTATTTTCCCTCATGCATGTTCCAAGTCCTCAAAAAGTCATTTTAAGTGATTCCCCCTTTTCGCGTTTTGAAAATTTACAAAAGGACAAAAACTGCAAAAGTTCAATTTTTGGAGTTAGTTATTTTCTTGCATATGCAAGAGCGCTAAATTTTAGTGCTCTTGTATACCTGTGGAAAAAAATAAAACACGCAAAAGTGCTAAATTTTAGAGCCTCTACATGTCCTTTTGCAAATTGTCATAATGTGTAAAGGCATGGAATTTTCCCACTGCTGCATCTGGAGTCTCCCACACTTTGCATTAAATGCAATGTTAATGCATTTTAATAGGATTTTTAATAGATTTTAATGTGTTTTAATTTCATTCTATCTTCTTTCTTCACCTCCATTTGAATCCCCTACGTGTTCATTGCCACTTTTGTGAATTCTTCTTTGGATTTCTTGTTGTATTCACACAAATTTGGATAGGGTTTTGCATGGTTTTTCTTCCATTTTTTGTGGGTTTTCCTCATATATACAGTCCCTATCTTTTTCCTTATTATCATTAGTTTTATATGCATATTTTTATTGTTTAAATATATTTGTGTGTTTGAAATATTTCACTTTCAATTGTTTTTAGTGTGGATGTTGTTTCTATCCATATATTATTTGTTCATCCATACCTTTGTGCCCTAGTTTCAGTATTAACTCATCTTAGAGTTTATTATGCTATCATTTTAAGGTAACCACATCCCATGCCATAATATTTAAACCCTGCATGTATTTCAAAACATACTATTTCATAGGTATCAAACCCTATGCAAGTTTTACTCATCGTTTCACATTATACAACATCCATGTATAGCATGTTTTAAACCCTGCGCCACACAAACACTGATCTTAATATGTATCGCGAGGTTTAAAACCCATGATACATAATTTGAATCCACCATGCTACCATTGCAAAAGGATGCAAGTCAGAAATTTTTCCCTTCCTTGCATACCAACATTCGATACACGTGTGATGGCCAAGAAAAATACCGTTGATGCATGTGTAAGTTTAAATTGACCAAACAAAAACCTTAAAAATTACATGCACAAGCGGGTAAAAATACTGCCAATACATATGAAGCATGATCTTCTATGTTGGTTGGGTTTTAAAACCCTACCAACACATTGACCAAATAAGCATCATTCAAAATGCAGGTTGGGTTTTAAAACCTGACTTGCAATCCTTGTCTTATTTTATGTATGTCAAAGCAGGTATTTTAACCACTTGTACACAACAAATGTATTACCCCAAATGTAGGGGCAAGGAAAAATCCCACCATAACATCATTTTGATTTACCCTTATGCATGAGTGCAATTTTTCTACGCTATTGCATGCAAAATGAGAACTTCATGTAAAATCGCATATTTTACTACCTATGCACCTGGAAATTTTACCATCATGTAGTATTATTACATCTAAAGTTTAATATCCCATGCAAATGCTCAAAAAAATTCCACCTTCACATCCAAGCTATAAACACCCACATAAGC
Source organism: Sequoia sempervirens (assembly GCA_007258455.2). Lineage (NCBI taxonomy): Eukaryota > Viridiplantae > Streptophyta > Pinopsida > Cupressales > Cupressaceae > Sequoia > Sequoia sempervirens. The sequence continues at coordinate 25,723 of VDFB02391215.1, forward strand.
TCAGTTATAAGCTTCATTGCATCTAAACATCCAAAGCACATGCATAAGCTCAATTTTTCCTGTCAGTACATAAAACCCTAATTTTTCTCAAACATTGGAAAACATGAACTTCTTGCTACATTTCCCTTATATGTTGTATCAATATTTTTTTCTTGAGTTCTTGAAAGGGTATGATAATTTTACTCTCCCTAAAACTACTTCATAGATGTATGACCCATCTCCAAGCAAAAAAGCCATGAAGTACAAATACCAAGGGGTTTTCCCAACAACCTTGGTTTCTTCAAACATTGACGAGATAAAGGACATAGAGATAGGACATGTTGACTTGTCCAAATTTGTGGAGATAACTAAAAAGAAGTCATTGGATGAGGGTATGAGATACATTGTAGAAAACAATATTCAGTTGGTAGCTTCATTTCCAATAGCAACACACAACCCAAAATTTGTTCTTGTAGTGGCATTAAAGTACAACAGAGATTGCAAGAGTGTAAGAGATCTTGATGAAAATGTGGTTATTTGACTTGATCTAGAATTCTTTAACAAGGTTTTTTAGTGTCCTAGCATCGATACGTATGCGGATCTTACTATTGATAATGCACAAGCTCACTATGATAAGGATCTAGACCATTATAAGAAGTAAATTAATGAAAGATAGTTAAAGAACCCAAGGCCAAACATCTCAAGATCTCCAAAGAGCTTTCCTCACAGTGATTTTGTTGAGGAAGTTAATGACCTAATTACCCTTCTTAGCAAGGGTTAAAGTAGTGTCTAACTCTTTCAATTTTCAAGAGTGGATGTACTTGTATATTCATTTCATAAAGAAGAGGAAACAATAGATATTCTAGGGTCAAAAAATAAGTGATGCCATTCATGATCAAATTGTAAAGGTGCCTTCTTCATTGAAATTTTATATGACCTCATATTTGGTTTATGTTGCTACATCAGTGAGGAACTTTCTAGGATTGACATCTGAGGGTGATAGGAGGAATATTCTAGTGTATCAATAATACTCAAAATTGACCTTTCAAAAAATCATGTTCGTCACTTAAAATGGTCAACGATGCTTTATTTTCCACATATCATGCATGTTTGATAGGGAATTGGAGAAGAAAAGAGTCTTAGATGAAGCATGGTCAATGGTTAACAAGTTTTGTTGTCTGTACTTACAGTTTCCCACTTTCACATACCTTAAATTTGGTTACTTTGTAGGATACCCAGATATACTCCCAAGGTATCCAAGTGATAAGATCATTCTCATGGACCTGTGTAGATAGATCATGGCTATTCATGGAAAACAAGCAAAGTTTCATAAGCTAGGGTTTAAATTTCCTCTCACCATAGGCAGGTATTCTATCCTAACATCTCCTAAATCCAAAGTCATGGAGTCAAAAATGCAATGGATCACAATGAAAACCTATAGAAGGAGACCCAACTTCAAATGCAAAGGATGAAGGATAGAATCAAGAAGAATTATACCCATGTGCACAAAGTGGAAGATGTATGGGCAGACTATAGAGCTGAAGTGGCATAAGGAAGTTGGATTATTGTAGCTGACCTTGGAGTAGATTGTGAACCTAAATCTTGCAGACATCCTAGAGGACATGGAGGATGAGGGTGATATCTTGGATCCTACATATGAGAACAATAATATTGTAGAAGCCCCTCTTCCTTCACTTCAGTGGTAAAAGAAATAAACAACTTCCATCATGGAAAGATTTCAACCCATTCTCACAAACACCAATGTTTGGTTGTAGGAAAAGGATATAAGGTTGGAATATTTCAACACTAAATCTAAAGCGGAAGAGTTTGAAGGACATGTGGCAAGAAAATAGAACAGACGAAAAAGAACAAGGGAGATGTTCTAACTACAAGTAAAACCCCTAAACTGAAGATCAAATCATACTGAAAAGGGGGTAAAAGCAAGAGTACAAAAGGGCCATCCACCATCATAGAGGAAGCATCATTTCAAGAGGAAGAACAATGAGAGGAAGGTCAAAATGAAGAATTCCAGGATTCACCACATAGGGAAGTTCTTGAGAATTCCACTCTATCTTCTTCTCCCATTAATTCTATTGTTCCTACTCTCACTACTATTGTCTCGGTTGAACAACCTTTGCTTTATACCATTGTTATTTCTTCTACCACTATTTTTGTTATGCATTTTGTTTCTATTCAACTAGTCCATTCATCCCCAACCTTAGGGAGGTGATCCCACAATACTACTTTACAATTTCTGTGAGATCCTGATTTTTGCTGAAATTGCATATTTTTAGAAAATATAATTATTTAAGCCCTAAAAATTTCCATTTAAAAGATTCCAATTGAACAGGGTTTGATCGAACCAGCTTAGATCAAACCCCCTTGGATATAGTTTTAAACCATACCTATAACGGAGTCTCCTTTACACCTATCAAAATGTTGATAAAAACCACTTTTGATTTACCTTTTGGGGGATCAAATGAATTCATTTTTATTTTTATTTCTGTAAGTATGTAGTCCTTATTATAAGCTTCCCAAAAAGTATAATTTTAAATAAATTTAATTTTATTATTATATTTATTTTTATTTCTTATGAATGTAGGTTTTTCACCAAAAATCAAGCTCTCTATTCTACACATTTGGAAAAATAGCAGATTACCAAAAATAAAATTGAAAAATATCAGTGCACTAGATATTGAAATCCTTGATCCAAAAAAACAAAAATTGAATTTCAATACATAGAAAAAAAGTTATGTTGCATACAGTCCACCTATGTCTGAATTGTAATTGGTTTGACTTTGAAACTTGATTAAGGAAAAAATATTCAATAAAAACTATGAAACCAAATAAAATCGCTAGATATCATAGTTAAAAATCTAAATTTGAAGAAATTAGAATTTTATCCTTCATGGAAAAAAAGTTATGTTGTATACGGTGAGCATCACTCCTTAAAAATGGTGTTTACTTAAAAAAATTAGTTTCAAAGGAGATGGAAAAAGAAGTGCAATCTGATTCCAAAAATTTTGAAAAAAAATATATTTAGAATCTAAAGAAAAAATGTCACAAATCACTAGTTTGTATCATCTTCAAATTCCTCATGGTTTAGCTGCTATAGGTGCCCGAAAGTGAAGATTTAGTTAGAAAAAATTAGTTTAGTGTCTAGTTTGGCCAAAAATTGTAAACTAGTATTGTGGGATCACCCGGGGTCAATTTTTGATAGCCCTAAGAATAGATTTGAAATTTTTTTGGTTCTCCATCTAGTTTTTTGAGTCTATCTTCTCCTTCTTTTGATGTTACTTCACAATTTGAGGTGGATAAGTTTATGACTGAAATCGTTCAAAATATAACAAGTGTGGAAACTCCTAAAGTAGTTTTAACTAGCACCCCACTAGTTGTTCCAACTACCATTGTGAGTGCAGCCACTTCTACTCAGACCATGACTAAAAATCCTGAAGGAAGGTCTTCTCCTCTTCCCCCTTGGCTAGCATCTCAAACACCCAAAAGGAAGCAGCAATCCATCTCTCTAGAAAACTTTGACTTTGGTTAGTTGGTGTTGACAAAGACAAAATCTATGAAGAAGCTAAAGACTCTTTCACATGTGTTAGTAGATAAAGCAAGATAAAAATATGTAGAGGTTAGCCTCCTCCTGGTAAAGTTGCTAAAGATATTGATATTTCAAAATATTCAATCACAAGGGTGGAGCTTGAGAAGAAGACTTGTGAATCTGCAAAAGAAGATGCATAGTCAGCATTGGCTTCTCTCATTGAGAAGTATGATCAGGAGAAGAAGATCAAGGATCAATACAAGGCCAGAGTTGAGCAACTCACCTTAGTACTTCAAAATATTACTCAATCTTCAGATTTTATTTAACCTATGGCCACAAGTATTGAGGATCCCATGATTTAGAAAGCTAAGAAGACACATTCACAAGGTAGAGCAGTTGGGGAATTTCTTGATAGAATGTTGGAGTAGGGAACACAACTCTTGAAAACATCTATGGAGGGAATTGGCAATATGGAAACTATAAGATCAGAACTAGCTAAAACTATTTACATACTTTCTCAAGATCAATAGGAAATGGAAAATAGTCTAGAGGCTTGGAAAAAAATGAAAGAACTCAAGCTCAATGTGCTAGTGGAAATTAGGATAATTCCTAATAGAGAAATGTTCATTACTGTAAAGTCAACAATGAAACATAAAATAAGTGTCATCAAGGATCTAATTAGATATTTTCAGGAAGCTTGAGAGTTCAATGAAGATAATGGTTCATACCTTGTCACTATAATTAAAGAGTTATGCAATTTGTTTGATGACAACCAGAAAATCCTTCCCTTCAACTCAGTTATTCAAGAGTTTACATCAATGATGTACAAGGAATTTGAAGATGAAGCTTTCTCAGTAGCTTCAATTGACAAATTTATGGATATTCCGCTCACATTGGATAATCTAAAAGAAGTTTTAGAAAGGCATCGGAAAGCTTGAATCACCATCAAGGAATCAACCACATGAGTTCTTTCCATCTCTAGACATACCTCAAGACTTAATGATTCAGAAGTCCAAGTGGCCCTAAAGAAATATGAATACTTCTTGGAGAGAGATGGTGAAAAATGGACATGCCTTTGCCACACTTAGTTTATTTTAAGCATTTTTACTTTATGTAATTAGTTGATGACATATTACATGTCTTTTATACATATGTAATTACATTTAAAAATAGCACAAGTCCTAAATCAAATAAGACTATGTTGTTGAATAAGTCAAGTTAGTTTAGTTTTTCCTATTTTTGCTCTCAAATCTCCTCAATATATAGGAGGGAGTTTATTTGTATTAAAGACCTTTTATCTTTTGAAGCTAAGTCTTTCCCATTTGAGAAACATATTGAGACTTTGTGTTTAGTGTGCATATCAAATATCGATCAATAAAAGAGGTGAATTTTGCATCCAACCTTTGTTTTGCATCTTATTGGTTATGTGTAAGATTGTTCTTACATCCTTCTTACTAAATTTTCTTGCAATTGATTGATTAAGTGTGTTATATCTTATATTTGAAATGGAATTCAAATATGATCTTGATAGGCTTTGTGCGACATCATTATATTTGGATTTTATGTTCTAGTGTGTGAACTTTTCTAATAATTTAGAGAGTTTGGGATGTGGGTTATTTGCTACATTTTGTGGATCTTTTGGTTGTGTGTGTTGAAGTCTTTGAGCTACAATGTGCTTCACTTTTTATCTTTAAGAATGATCATTGGGAACAACAAAAGTCTTTGATATTTTATGGGTTTTCTAACTACGAAACTCACTGGAATCTCTTTGAATACTCTTACTCTTTAGTTTTCCTCCTCAAAGTGTAAGGTCACCTATTCCAAGTGAAGCTTCTAGTATTCAGAGAGCTTTGTCTATTACACTGGTTCAAAGGTATATTATCCCTCAATTCATTCAAGGTGTTAGCTCTCAAAAACGCAGGTGAAATACCTCAAGAGGTTGCCAATCTCTTGATACGTTTTAGGGTAACAGACAAGGCCAAAAGATTTAGACCTTCTACTCTTCAGGTGCTGCCAGACCTAGGTGGGTGTACCTATAATAATGAAGCAGACTTGACCAATGTTTATTTCCTAAAACAATTTACCCACACTGGCAAATAGGAGTAGATAAATGAGTTTAAATTTGGTATAAATTGTATAAGCAATATCAAGGCAAAAATCAAATATGTTCATATGTAAAAATGAGTGAAATTAAACAGTGAAATAATAGAAACTAGTGCCTTATTGGGTATACAGAGTCAAATGAAAATCTAAAATCAGTAACTTCTCTCTGGCAAAAATTCAAATTGTTTGGCATATAGGTTTTAAGTTTATAACTGGTATAAACATGCAAGAATATGACTACTGAGTTCTTCTTAATGATCCAAATGAGATTCCCTAATTACTATGATTGTTTTAAAGGATTTAATCTTTCCTTGAAAGACCCAATTAATCCAACCATACAGTTACAGCAAATGTGCACTAATAAAACTGAAAAATATCCTTGATATTATCAGTTTAAACAATTAGAAAATATCAACCTTGGAGACAACTTCAGCAATACTTTTAATTATCACAACAAACAACTGAAACCATAAAAATGCCACCAAATCAGATGAATTCAATTGAAATCTCCATCATTTTTTACATGCCTCATAGTCTCAAAATTCAACATTCTTATCTACTCTATTTTCTTTCTCTCTTCTACTATCAAAAATGGGTTTTATATATCAGACACATGAACAGCCGCGTTCATTTGCATTCACATCCAGGTAGTTATTTCATTCGATCATTTACCACTGTTCATTAGACTCCCGTAAAGACATCATGTAGTCTCCCTGACATTCTGAGTCTCTCCGACGACCAACAAGTTACATATCGCATTGATATCCTGCAATCATACTGACACTTTGAGTCTTCCAGACTACCACAAATTTTATATCGCTTTGATATCATGCAGTTTCATCGATGTGTTGAGTCTCACCAATAGCTATCCCTTCAATCATGAGTGTATCGTTGTGACATTGAAGTTCGGGCAGATGTTCCTCTGCTTACATTGTGTTCTGCCGAGACTTATCCTTCGTCAACTTTGATCGCCAAGACACAGTGGTTTTCCTATGGATAGAACTTCATTCGGCATGAGCTTCCTAGCTCTCTCTAACAAAGCTTGTCTCATCGATAATCAAACATATCTCTATGACACTGGAGGTCGACAGAACTCCAAGACTTCATATCGATGACACGATGGAATCTATCATTACTTTGTCGACAAGATCAAACGAACACTGCAAGATGTTACTCTGATGACTCTTGTCTCAGTGACATAGCTCTTTGTGTTTCATCAGTGAGACACAAATGTGATTGCTATGACCTATTTCGATGATTATTGTCTCGCCGATATGTCGATATATCTTCAATCGGTAAGACACAAATAGACTCGATATAACTCATTCTGATGAACTTTATCTTGCCGATAGGATCCTTTGGTCATTGAGACAATGAACTGCATCCTATCGACATGCATCCTCAGGTGAAATCATATCGGTATGACATTCCTGAACTCTTGCCGATAGACTACAAAAGATATACATTAGTATAAAATGCTTTATGGATCAAGGAGACCCTCACCATCTCTTGCCAATATTATTTATACTTTCAAATGCTTAGGAACAAGTGAATTCTAGGGGACCAAATGATGAAAACCAACTAATGCATGGGAAAAATATTATACAAAGTGGATTCATGAGCTTATGGAATGGACATTTTTGGAAAATCGTGAGCATATACAACTATAAAATTTTCAAAATTTTATAGTCCTAACAGTGGCTCCGTCTGGGGATGAATGATTATGAGATCATTGCAAGGATCTATATTTTTGGGTGAGCAGACCAAACTTTCAAGGTGATGGACCAGTGAATAGGATGAAATGAATGGAAATGGAGATGAACATGACCCTATACTATCGTACATGGAAAGATTTATTTTAAAAGAAGGAATATCAGGATTGTCCATGTACTAGCAATTCCTGTTTCTTTTATTTCCTAAACTACTGTGCATGGAAAAAAAAATTAAGAGGATTGTCAAGAGTTGTCCATGCATTGGAAACCCTTAATCCTCTATATAGCTCAAGAGAAAAAATGCTTCAAGAATTTCCCATGTACAGGCAACTCTTGTTCTTCACCAGTCTATTTTGTAGATAATATGAATCTTCACCTTTCTTACCAATAACAACAAAGGGTCCTAGCCACAAAGCTTCAAATTTCCCATGCTTTCCATTTTCCTAACACCTTGCATTCCACATTAATACCAGATCATTTTCTTTGAATTTTCTATCTTTTGCTCTTCTATCAAATAAATTATTTATTTGTGCCTGTAATTTCACATTATGGTTTTGATCCACTCTTCTTATCTCATCAAGCTCGGCCAGCTACTCCATTCTTTCCTCCATTGGTTCTGGAATATCTATATCTTCCTGAAGGATAAATTTGTAAATTGGTAAAAAAATTTGTAGAGGCATCCTAGCTTGTGTTCCATACACCAATTCAAATGGGGATTTTCCAATCACCTTTTTTACAGTTATCCTATCAGCCCACACAACCAACCTCAATTTTGAATCCCAAGCCTTCTTATTCCCACCTAACATCCTCCTTATGATCTTCAAAATATTTTTGTTGTTGGACTTTGCTTGACCATTAGCTTGCGGATGGTAAGGAGCTGCATAAGTAACATTGATACCATATGTATTACAAAAATCTTTAAACTCATTAGATCTAAAACACATCCCATTATCTGTAATCAATCTTAATGGTGTACCAAATCTGGTAATTATGTTATCCATTAAAAATTTGATTACAACTTTACTTGTTGCTTGCTTGCTTGGGACTGCCTCTACCCATTTAGTGAAGTAATTAGTAGCTACTAGTATCCACTTATGTCCTCCACTTGATTTCTCCTATATTTCCCCAATAAAATCAATTCCCCACTAATGAAAAGGGGCTTCAACCTGCATAGGTTTGAGTGGTAAATCTCCTTGATACTTCATTTTCCCTGAGAACTTCTGACATGCTTCACATCTTCTTACATATGAAAATGAATCATTAAAAAAATTTGGCCAGTAATAACCTACCCTAAGAATCTTGTGTGCAGTTGTCTTTGTTGAATAATGGCCTCCACAGACCCCTTCATGCATTTTTCTTATAACGTGCTTGGCTTGTGACTCATCTAGACACAACAACAACATCTTGTCCCTATTTTTCCAAAACAAATCACCTTCCATGAACACATACTTGGACGCTTGTAGCTTCAAATTTCTTCTCTGATTGTCACTTAATCCTTCAGGGTACTTCATGTATCTGAAGTAATACATGATGTCTATATACCAAGAAGTATGATCAATACTTGCAATTGCATTTCCTTCATCTTCTACATTGCAAATTTGATTTGCTTCAATATTTGTTTTTGCCATTAACTTGGCCAAACCCTGACCTCTCACTAATTTGGTGATTTGTATTTCCATATCGAATTCTTAAATTTTATTAATCCACCTGCATCTCTTCCCAATTACTTTTAACTGTGTCAAGATATCCTTAACAGTTGCATTAGGGACATAAGCAATCACCTTAGCTCCAACAAGATATGGTCTAAAAGCTTTTATGGCTTTCACCAATTCAAACGCTTGTTTCTCCATTATATCATATTTCAATTCTGACCCCTGCAATGACTTGCTGAAAAAAGACACAGGCTGCTCATGACCTTCCTCATTCTTCTGTAACATGACAACAACTATAGTATGCAATGAAGCAAATGAAAATATTTGAAAGGGTTTTGAAAAATCTAGAGATTTAAGGACAGGGGCCTCTTTGATGGCACTTTTGATGGATACAAAAGCTTAAAGTGCTTCTGCAGTCCAATCTACCTTTTTTCCCTTCCTTAACATCTTTGATATGGGCTTAATAATTTCAGCAAAATTAGATACAAATATCCTAAGAAAATTGATCTGTCCAAAAAATGACTGGATGGCCTTGATAGTTTTAGGAATAGGGATTTTATCTATAGCCTCAACCCTCTCAAGATCTATTCTAATTCCCTCCTTTGACACAATATGTCCTAAGATTTTACCTTCTGTGACCGCAAAATGACATTTTTTAGGGTTCAGACTAATACCATATTCTAGAGCTTTAATAAATACCTTTTCCAGATGTTCTACATGATCTTCAGCTATTTTTGAATAAGCAGTAAGGTCATCTTGATACACCAACATGATAGCATTAATCAAGTCTGCAAATGCTACATCCATAGCTCTTTGAAAGGTTGCACCTACATTTGTTAGACCGAATGGCATTCTCACATAAACATACGTTCCCCATGGAGTTGTAAAAGTTGTCTTATACTGTTTAAATTCTTTAACTTTGACCTGGTTATAACCTGAAAACCCATCCATCATAGATAACAACTCACACCCTGTTACTTTCTGTAGAACAGCTTCCATATTAGGTAGAGGGTAATTATCTTTAAGAGATGCCACGTTTAGATTTTTGAAGTCCACACATAATTTGATATCCCCGTTCTTCTTCCTCATAGAAACCAAGTTCGAAACCCATGTTAATGCCTGATTGGTTTAATGATACCCCCATCTCTAAGCTTTACCAATTCCTCCTACATTTTTGGTTCCAATGTTGGGTTAATAGCTCTTTGCCTCTGCCTGAATGGTTTTGCATCTGGCTTTAACGGGATTTCATGTTGAAATAAATCTTCCCTATATGCTTTGATATCTTCATAAGACCATGCAAACACATTTTTATATTTTCTCAATAATGCAATCAACATTCTTTGAATTTTCGGGCTTATTTTCTTCCCAATGTATACCTTTTTTGGTGTGAATTCAGTCCCTAAATTGATCTCTTCAATATCCTCTATCTTGACTGGTATTTGTTTCATGAGGGACCAATCATTTCCATCATATACCCTTTCCAATGCTACTAGCCCTTTGGGAAGCTTATTAGTTTTGAGCTGTAAGACCTCTTTCCCAAATACTGTCTGCTTTCCATCTACCTCTTCAACAAAGGCACTGAAATCAACTTCTTGAGCTTCATATTGATCTATACAGTGAAGAAATTTTAAGAGGTCAGCATCATCATTAAAAACCTGCCAATTGTATATATTGTCAGGCACAGCAGGTCTTGCTCTGAACTCGATCTAAGATACTCCAACCAACATGATTTCATCTCTTCTTAGTGCTACATTGGCTAAAAAGTCTGCCAGTATGCTCTTCGACCTCTCAATCCATTCAATGGAGAATGCATCAAACAATTCAATTGTATCCCATATAGCATTCTTATACTACTTCAGCCTCTTTTGTTTTGCTGCATATTTTGATTTAATTTGAGAAACAACAAGCTCAGAATCCCCTAGAATAGCTAGCAGCTTGATCTTGTCTTTTATAGACATATTCAATCCTGTTAGTAAAGCTTCATATTCTGCTATATTGTTCGTGTAGGCATCCAAATTTAATCACTTCCATATGATTAAAATTACTGCCTTCCCATCTATCGTATTAATATTAATTTATTAAATTAAATTAATATTACACCTTTTGTCTCATAACGATAAAGTATTTAATTTAATAACTAATGCTTTGTCTTTTACCTTATTCCTCTCTAAATTAAATAAATACACTAATTTATTTAATTTAGTTATTCTTCCTTTCTTTTTTAAAAAATCAATTTAAAATTCCCCACTTTCTCTCTCCTTGTCACATCCTCCATAATCTCACCCTAATCTGAATTAATTTAATTAATTCAGGGTTATGATGTGCATTCTCTTAATCAGAGATTAATTTCACATCCTCCTACATTTGCCACTTGCCTCTAATCGTCTGTTAATTAGCCTAATCCAATATTTGCACAACCTTAACCAAAGTCATTAGCTAAGTTTAGCACCACTTTTTGGTCAATTCTTCCATTTTTCCTTTTTAGACATTGACCCCCTTTCCCATGTGAATTTTTAATTCACATTTATTTGCCCTAGATTCCTCTCCTTTAAATGTGAATTTTTAATTCACATTCCATTCTTCCAAGGCTTCTAGAACCTTGGACTTGTCACAATCTCCACATGTGACCAAGTCCCACCTTTTACCCTCTAGATCATCCTAGGAATGTGAATTTTTAATTCACATTTATCCTCCCAACCACCTTTCATTTTCTCATATAGATTTTTGAGAAATTCTAAAATTCCTCAAATGTCCCTTTCACTCCCACTTGGGGACAAGAAATCCCTTTTTGTGGAAATCCTCTCATCCCCCAAGGTGCATGTCCTTTTCCACCTCATGTACCTTTTTGACAACTCATTTCCATCTCATCCACCCTTGGCCACCTCACCCTCCACATGTCAAGATGTGAGGGCTTGTGGGTTCTCAACCCACCATAGCCCTTCATCTTGACCTTGTTGGATCAATCTTGACCCTTGAATTCAAGTTCCTCTATAAATACCCCCTCTCAATAAGCATTTACAACACTTAGTCAATTTGCAACTACATGCTGCCATTTTGTGCACTCATCCAATTTTCAATCACATCCACTTGCATTTGCATCCAAACACATAGCAAAGATCTTCAATAGAGCCATCAAGGAGCACACATCCTATCTTAAGCAAGGGCCAATCAAAGGAGTATCAACTACAAAGGAAGGTAAAACTATTTGTCTTACATTATCTACTTTCTTTAGTGTTTTGTCACTCTCTTTTGGCTAATCTTGAGGTGTCCTTGGTATTTTGTTTTTCATGTTTTTAGTTGTTTTGCTCATCTAGAATAGTGCAAATATCAGGGTATACATTTCTGGCACATTCGGTGGGACCCACAAACGGGTTCCCGTATTTCACGTTTGTTGTTGTTTAAGTTTTTTCAGGAACGCGTCGCAGAAGGGCGGCTACGCCCCATTTTCCGCAGAAGGGTGGCTACGCCCCATTTTTGCGCAGAAGGGCGGCTACGCCCCATTTTTCACAAAAGGGCGGCTACGCCCCATTTTTCACAAAAGGGCGGCTACGCCCCATTTTTGCCCAGAAGGGCGGCTACGCCCCATTTTTCACAAAAAGGCGGTTACGCCCCATTTTTGCGCAGAAGGGCGGCTATGCCCCATTTTTCACAAAAGGGCGGCTACGCCCAATTTTTCACAGAAGGGCGGCTACGCCCCATTTTTCACAAAAGGGCGGCTACGCCCCATTTTTTCACAGAAGGGCGGCTATGCCCCATTTTTGCGCAGAAGGGCGGCTACGCCCCATTTTTCTGCAGAAGGGCGGCTACGCCCCTGTTTTGCTGCAAAAGGGCGACTGCGCCCCCTGGAAGGTAAAATTGGTGTTTTGATTTCAGATTTAATTGTTCTTTTTCTCATTAACGTTGTTTTTGCAAGGATACATGTGTTTTGTGCTAACCTTTTGCAGCATATTCTTGTGAAGTTGATGGAGAAAGCGGGATAAAATATCTAATATTTGTTTGCAGGGCTATCCATTTGCTCAATCTTCTTTAAAATTATCCTTGTTGTTTGCATTAATCTAAGAACATAGCTTAATTAGGGGGAATAATATTCGTTGCTTGCTGTTTTTGTCTTTTTGTGTTAGCCTAAGGGAGTATTAGCTTGTTTCCGCTTTCCCCTTGCACTTCGTGTGAGCCTGGGGAGTAGTTGGAAGCGGTTAGTGTTTTCTTCATAGTGGGACCTGCTTGGGGATTTCATCACCCCAAGGGACGATTCCAACCACGCGTACCGGCGGGGTATTACAGGGGAAAGGTTTGTCCAGTCCTGTGGTGGTCGAAGCTGGGGTACCTAGATAGGCGTGAAGAGTTGAATGCGAGCCCCTTGATTATCTCATTTGGGGTCACGCTCACGGGTGGTGTTCACGGTTGTGCCTCATGTACCGAGAGTATATCGAGGACTCCCTAGATACCTTGTGCATCCTAGATTAAGACCACTTTTGCCATACCCTCAACACTAATCATAGGGTTGTATTTGCTTGGGAGTGTTTTCTTGTGAGAAACCAGTGAATTCCTAACAATTTGGCCTTATCATTATCATTTTAAAGTCCTTGTCATAGCCATTTGCATCAAACCAAGCCTCTGTTTTGCTGCAGAAGTGCGGCTACGCCCCTATTTTGCTGCAGAAGGGCGGCTACGCCCTTGTTTTGCTGCAGAAGTGCGGCTACGCCCCTGTTTTGCTGCAGAAGGGCGGCTACGCCCCTGTTTTGCTGCAGAAGTGCGGCTACGCCCCTGTTTTGCTGCAGAAGTGCAATTACGCCCTCCTGAACACCTGAAATCCCCTCATTTGGATTCACTCGGCCTTTAAACCTTCATTTCACCATTCCCAACCATTACCTCATCATCCCAAACCTTCGTTTTGTCACTTTAAACCTTCAAAAACCTCCATTTATCCCTTCTAAACCTCCATCTTATTATTCCAAACTTTTGTTCGACCATTCTAAATCCCCATACATTCTCCACAATTATCCTTAACCCCCTATTCATTCTAATTTTTTCCTAATCCACCAATCATTTCTTACCGTTTGCATCTCCAAGCACCACCCATAGCCAAACCGTCCTAACCTTGTATTACTAAGTGGTTACCTAAATTGACCGTAGCGCTTGAACTTGATTATTAGTCTTTAACTTCAAACCCAATCAATTTTCCTCTATCTTGAGGTGAATTCGGTGTTGCAAGTTATCATCCTCGACCCAATCAATCCATTCCTAGCTTAAGGTGGATTTGGTGTTGTAATCATCCTATTAATCAATCAAAGCTCTAGGGTTACTAAGGGTAATCTCACGTGATCAAGTTTAAGGTCTTTCCCTCACACCTTTCATAATCCAAATCCAATCAAATCCAATCAAATCCAAATCAAATCCAAATCCAATCAAATCCAATCCAAATCAAATCCAATCCAATCTAATCAAATCCAATCCAAATCAAATCAAATCCAATCAAATCAAATCCAATCAAATCCAAATCCAATCAAATCCAATCAAATCCAAGTCCAATCTAATCCAATTTAAATCCAATCCAATTGATCGAAGTCCAATTAGATCCAATCCACACTCCATCACAATCAAATCATTTGACAAAGTCTTTAACCTACTCATCTAGCATTTGCATGCCCATTCAAACTCGTTCACAAGCAAAGAAGATGGCCGACCTTCAAGCTCAAAATGCCCAATCCAACAATCCTCAAGATCCCAACAACACCTCATCAGATCCCAACAAGGGTACCAACATCTTACATGACTCTCACAATGGTACTTCATCACACTCCAACACTGAGAATCAGAATAACTCGCCACATGGAGAAGAGAGCATGGTTAATCAACCTGAACTCACACTTGAGGAACATTTCAGCAATCCTGCCAATGTGCAAATGACCGACCGTTTGCTTGCAAAACATGGGGAAGAAATCTTGGCCCACTTGATTGAGAAGGGTGTTAAACCTCCCTCCAATGTTGACTTGTCCAAATATAAGGGTGCCCCATCTCACATACTCCAAGGGTCCCAAAATGCACCCGAAGGTTCATACTTTTCCAATGTTCCTCCAATTGAGGGTTGGCATCAACCTGAATTTGGCAATGCCGTCCTTTATCAGGTTAATTATCCCCCACATGCTTCGACCTCAGCTATAGGTGGATCTCAGGTGCCCGATCCCAATAATCCTTTCGCTTATGGTATGCCACAAAACATTCCGCAACCTCCGCCATTAACATTAACCGCACCCCCTCCTTTGAACCCACCTACAGTCAATATTGGGGGTACCTCCTTTGCTACATCACTCCCTCCTCCTGGGACCACCAACACACCACCTCAACAGGTTCCCCAATCTACTATCCCGCCTCAAATACCACCACAAGGCGCACCCCAATTGAACATTCCGAGCGGAACCCAACAACCTCCTTTACAAAGTGTGCCCACACAACCCCCGCCGTCTCATCCGCAACAACCTATACCCTATACTTTGACCTCTTCACAACAACCATCCTACCAACCACAAGGCAATCCCTCTCAACCGCCTATCCAAACCATATCTCCCTTTCTTGCATCCCTTTTGCGTCCAAAGGTCCAACCACAACATAATATCTCACCTCAGTCCATACAACACTCGATGCCGCAACAGCAACCTCCACAACACTACTACCACCATAATCAACAACAATTTTACCAACAACCATTCTATGCAACCTCCCAACAATCACAACAATATCCTCAATATCAACAGGCCAACACGCAACGTCCCGTCCAAGTCCCTCAGCAACCTACCCCACACCTTCACCAAACAAATTCATATTATGTCCCACAACAACAACCCCCATATCAACAAAACCCCCTACCTTATCATCAAGTCATGTCATCATCCAATCATCCAAACCCACATTTTAACAACCCAACACCCTTTCAACAAGATCCCTCATCTTTCTATCATCCATATCCCCCCAACCCACCCCCAGCTAGTTCGGACCTGTTGGAAATCAAAGCTGCCCTTAAGGACCTTCAAGCAGGGGGCACAAAACAATCATTCAAATTTGAAGATATATGCCCATATCCGTTCGATCCATCCATCTCATTGATCCCATTCCCTAAACACTTTGAGATTCCAAAATTTGACAAATACAAGGGAGACAAAGACCCTAAGGCCCACTTGCAAGAGTTTTATGCACAGTGTCAAGAAGTCATGTATAGTGATAACTATCTCTTACGTCTGTTCCCAAGAAGTCTAGCAAGCCATGCCCTAGATTGGTTCATGACTCTTGAAAAGGGGTCTGTAAAAACTTTTGCAGACTTATCAAAACAGTTTGTCTCCTACTTCTCCTTCAATTTGCAGAAGGATATTGACACCTTAGATCTCTTGAAAGAGAAACAACGGGATGGAGAAACCTTTACCAGCTACCTCCAACGGTGGCGTGCATTAGCCAGTCGAATGAAAAATCCTTTGAAAGAAAAAGACATGGTCACTCTTTTTGTGGAAAATTCACATCTCGACATGGCCCACAATTTTAGACTACACTGTGTCACCACTTTCGCTGAGATAGTGGAAAAGGGACCTATCCTTGAACGTGCCCTTATCGCCAAAGGACACATTAAAATACACAGTCATGACAAAGAACAGTCATTCGGAGATAAATCAAGATTCTGGAACAAAAAAAAAAATGCAGTGAATGATGGCGTGACAGACACCAAACATGTCTAAGTGGCTAATGCATCCCAAGGGCAACAACAGTCTATACCCAATGCCATATCAGTACCGCAGGGGGCACCTCGTCCCCCTCAACAGTCAAACCAAAGAAATCAGGGGAACACCAAACGTCAATACGCCCAATTGGGTGAACCCTTGAGTGTTGTTTTCAATAAATTGTTACAAATCAATTATCCCATCACATATCCTGTCACCAAACCATTCGATGAGTCCAAACCCCAGCCGGCATGGTTTAAAGACAATGAGTATTGTGACTTTCATAAAATCAAGGGACACTCCTTGAATAAGTGTCAGGGTTTAAAAAATTATGTCCAAGATCTCATTGATCGAGGAGATATCAAGGTTGACCCCAGTCAACCTTCGTCGTCCAATGCTCAACTACAAATCTATCAAAACGCCTTCCCCAACCATAGTCAAGGTCCTAGCACTTCCACTAGTCATCCCCAAGACAACAGCACCAATAATGTGACTTACAAGAATGTGCCCTTCAATTATGAAGGCGTTATTCATTACATTGAGCAGGTTGAACCCCGAATATCCATGATCCACGTTAAAGCCAAAGACCCACAATGTGCTGTGACTACGCGACGAGCCCGCATCACCGTCCCTGCAGCATCCGCACCCATCCAACCCGCTCTTGTAAACTCTCAATATAACATTCTTGATCACCTAAGGAAGACCCCCGCTCACATATCCATTTTGGATTTGCTTAGGTCTTCCCCGATACATCAAGAGATCCTCAACAAAGCCTTGCAGGAAACCCATGTCCCAAACGACATCGACCCCACACAATTCCAAGCTTTGGTGGGACACTTGGCTTTGTCTCACCACCTCCATTTCAGCCAAAATGATATGCCCAACATTGGCATCAATCACAACCGCCCCCTACATATCGAAGTCATAATTGCCCGTCATAAGATAAAAAGGGTCTTGGTAGATAATGGCTCTGCCCTTAATCTATGTACTTTGAAGTTCATAAAACAGATAGGGTATTCTCAAGCGGACCTAAGCAACCAGATAATTACAATCAAGGCTTATGACAATACAGAGAGAAATTCAGAAGGCATCATCAGTCTTCCTATACAAGTGGGACCTGTGCTCCAATATACTATCTGCCATGTCCTTGATCTGGACTTACCGTATAATCTCCTCCTTGGACGCCCATGGCTCCATGCTATGCAGGCTGTTCCATCCACATACCACCAATGCCTCAAATTCCTGGTTAATGAATAGGAGGTCACCATCTATGCCGACCCCCAACCGTTTGAGTATTGTCAAGCTTTAGAAGCATCTTTCCCCCATTTACATTATTGTCCTGGGGTCGAAATGGGGGCCTCCCAGTCATCATCCTCCAACCCATCATCCTCCAATCTATCATCTACAGTAACCACCACTCCATCCTCCGCCACTAATCCTTCAGTCACTAGAGTCCAGATCATTGACAAAGGGTGCGGTGAGTATGAGATGCATACGGCTCTTAATGTAGCCACCATGCCACCATCACCACATGAGTACGGTCAACCCTCACATGCTATACAAGCGGAAGACAAGACCATCACCTTCAGCGGAAAAAACATTCCTACTACCACCTTCAGATCTCCGAGTGTCAAGATCGATGCGCCAGAGGAAGACATAAGTCAGTGGGTCTACCGTGAAGAGCCCGAACCAGAAACTCCTCTAAAGAAATATTTTCAGGAAAAATATCCTTGGCCAACAAAGTTTGTGGAGAAACATAACTACCAAGGTAGAGGCCTAGGTAAAGAGGAACAAGGGCGATTGCAACCCATTGATACGTCTCTGCTACCAAAAAATGTGGGCATTGGGTATGACAGAAAGCAAAAGAGTCCCGCAACATCATCTAACACTTCTAATAGTGTCACCACGGACGATGGCTCATTGGCAGACATACCCGAGGAAGAATCCATCATACACGCGTACGATGATGTCGATCATACTGACTTATCGTCCATGTTCGAATGCCTATCCGTTTGCACCATCAGCCTATCCCTTTGTCACCCTGAACTCATTGATTGGGACCTACGCGCTTACCACATGCGATAGGTATGACTCTAAGTAGGACACCCTCGTCAACCTTATGGGATTGATTGGCGGATAGGTACTCAATCATAAAAGCAAAAATGAAAAAAAATAAAGAGGTCATCTAGTGAAAACCTCACGAAGGCTTTCTGACCCACCAGAAAATGTAAAATAAAAGGAGCCAGCGTCGAGAAAACGAAGAGGCACGAGGAAGATGGAGATGTTCATCTTCCCCTTATGGGAACTCAGCTATCCACGAGATCATCTATCCTGATTGAAGAAACGCAAGAGGTTAATTTGGGAACTGCTGAAAATCCGAAGATCACCTATGTAGCCAAATCACTTTCCGAACAAGAATATCCGATCTTTGCACAGCTACTCCAAGAAGGCATCATCAATTTTGCCTGGTCATATTCAGACATGCCAGGCTTAGACCCCGCTTTAGTGGTTCACCACTTAGACATTCATCCAAATGCCAAACTCGTCAAGCAAAAACTTCGTAAGATGCATCCGCAAGTTGCGTTGTTAGTAAAGAAAGAGTTGGAGAAGTTACTGGACGCGGGTTTTATTAGACCTATTGACTACTCCGAATGGATCTCTAACATAGTGCCGGTTGCTAAACCAAATGGTGACATTCGGGTCTGCATAGATTTTAGGGATCTCAACAAAGCCTGCCCAAAAGATGATTTCCCTCTTCCTAATATTGACATGTTGGTTGATTTAACGGCAGGACATGAGATATTGTCCCTCATGGATGGCTTCTCTGGTTACAACCAGTCCAAGATTACGAGGGCTTGACACAAAGCTGCCTTTACGCTCAGCAGGAGCTTATGCACTTTAATGTTGCGCCCTTCGGTCTCAAAAGCAGGGGCAACATGTCGAAGGAAACCATGTGGTTATCTTCCATGACCTCATCCATATCATCATGGAAGACTATGTTGATGACCTGAGAGAGTCCAAGACATGACGGGAACATCCGACCGTGCGAAGAAGATATTTGAGTGACTAGAGCACTATAAGTTGCGGTTGAATCCAAAAAAGTGTGTCTTTGGCGTCACCTCAGGGAAATTGTTGGGTTTCATAGTCTCCCGCAGAGGTATTGAAGTTGATCCTGCCAAAGTAAAGGCTATTCTGGACATGCCGCCTCCACGCAATCTAAAGCAGTTAAGGAGCCTCCAGGGAAAAATGCAGTCCATTCGGCGGTTTATAGCCCAACTTGCAGATAAATGTCAGCCGTTTACCCATCTTTTGAAGAAAGATTCTGTCTTCCGATGGACTCCACAATGTCAAATGGGTTTCGATAAAATCAAGGAATACTTAGCTCATCCCCCAATTTTGATGCCGCCTACTCCAGGAAAACCCCTCCTACTTTATATCTCTGCTACCTCGGTCGCACTGGGGGCATTATTGGCGCAGCATGATGAGTCACTCAAAGAAAGGGCAGTCTACTACATCAGCAGAACACTAGTCGGCTATGAGTTAAATTACTCTCCTATGGAAAAAGCGTGCTTTGCGCTGGTCTTCAGTACACAGAAACTTCGCCATTACATGCTCAGTCACCCAGTCAAATTAATTGCTAAAATTGATCCTTTGAAATATCTGTTGTCTAGAACCACCTTGACTGGCCGCATGGCCAAATGGGTCATGCTGCTAAGCAAATTTGACATCGAGTATGTGGAGCGCAAAGCTATTAAAGGATAGGTTATTGCTGATCAATTGGCTGAAGCACCACTAGTAGATGCCTACCCAATAGACACTGAATTCCCAGATGAAGGAATCTACACAGTAACAGAAGCACCAACTTGGACGTTATACTTTGATGGCTCATACACTCACAGTGGATCTGGGGCAGGAATTCTCTTAGTCACCCCTCAAGGTGACTACATCCCAAAATCCTTTAGAATAGCGTTTCCCTGCACCAACAATATGGCAGAATATGAAGCCCTCCTCACTGGCCTTAGAATTGCAAAACAGTGGCACATTACACATTTGAAAGTCTTTGGAGATTCCTTGTTGGTTATCCGGCAAGTTAATGATGAGTTCCTCACGAAGGATGACAAACTGCTACCCTATAAATGCATGGTGGACAACCAAAGTATTTTACCTCCATACGGTTTGACCAAATCCCTCCAGTGCGGAGAATAAAGCGTGACATCGCAGCCACTATTATTTGATTGACATGCCCAAGGATCGAGCCAGTGTGAGTTTACAGTGAACAAGCTGGTAATCCACTGGTATGATGTCCACATTGCTTACGACATGGTGTGCGATATACGTGAGTCTACTTACTCAGATGGTACCAAGACATATATACTTACCTCCGTGACAACACCATACCCCCGGAACTTACGCGCAACCAACGTAAATCTTTTATCCATCGTTTATCCCGATACATCCTCGTTGGTGATACACTTTATCGTCGCGGGTATGATGGAATCCTCCTAAGATGTCTGAATGAGACCGAAGCCCAAACGGTACTAACAGAAGTACATGGTGGTATTTGTGGGGCTCACTCAAATGGTATGGATTTAGCCAAAAGAATCCTATGGGCTGGATATTACTGGCCTACAATGGAACGTGATGCTTGTGAATTTGTAAAGAAATGCCTTCCCTGCCAACAGCATGCGGATTTGATCCATGCCCCGGCACAAGATCTGCAGCCTCTCCTAGCACCGTGGCCATTCTCTCAATGGGGTTTTGACTTGATTGGCAAGATTCACCCACCATCATCCGACGGCCATACATTCATCATCACTGCAACTGAGTACTTCACCAAATGGGTGGAAGCAATGCCGCTCTCCCAAATCACTAGTACTCAGATTTCTAAATTCATCCTCTACCATATTCTCTACAGATATGGTATTCCCTCCACCATCATTTCTGATAACGGAAAGCCATTTAAGAACCAAGCCATGAAGCACCTGTGTGATACCTTCCATATCCAACATCGTTGGTCGATGCCTTACTATCCTCAGGGTAATGGTCAGGCAGAAGCAACCAACAAAACCCTCATTCGCATCCTCAAAAAGGTGGTCAATAGCACTGGACGAGATTGGCACCTTCACATTCATCCCGCCCTTTGGGCATACCGCACATCCATCCACACCCTAATAGGCACCACCCCATACTCATTAGTATATGGAGCTGAAGCCGTCTTGCCAATCAAAGTTGAGCTCCCCTCATTGAGAATTTCTTTGAAGAACCTCATCAGCGAAGAAGATGCTCGCGTCGCTCGGCTTGCACAGTTAGAGTTACTCGATGAATTCAGAATACGGGCCTATGATCACCTACAAGTATACCAAAATCATCTAAAACGTCACTACAGTAAAAAGGTCCACCCCAGGCAATTCCAGGTTGGTGAACTTGTGCTCAAGGAAAATCACCGCACTCAGCAAGATCGTGGCAAGAAAGGAAAATTTGAAGCAAACTGGTTAGGGCCATATATCATAACTGCTAAATATGGATCTGGAGCTTACAGGTTGACCACTTTGGAAGGGGACCCCCTCGAGGAACCTGTCAATATTCTCCATCTAAAAAGGTTCTACACTTAAGTCCGCTTGGTCTACCCTGTCAAAAAACCAAAAAAAATCATAAAATCATAAAAAAAATCACAAAAAAAAAAATAGTAGTAAAGAGAAATAAATTCGTCCTATGGTGAAAACCACCTCTTGATGGCGCCTTGGATAAGTATGGATGGTGAAAACCTGGTAATAGGCATCATCCATAGAGGGCTTAATCATTATCTACCTCGTATCCTAGTTACTTTATGTTGTCATCCACACTTTCATCCCCCCGCATCAACCTAGGCCTCTTGGTACTTGTTGATTGAGCATTGGACGGCTCACCTTACCTATCCCTCATCCTGAGCTTCCTTATATCCCACTTTGAGCTTATGTCTTTCGTCCGTCGGTCCATGTCATCATATAAGATCATCCATCATGTCGGTCTCCATCTAGATCTCATCCTTTTATCTCGCTTCCATCCTTTTATCGAACTACGTTGCCCCTGCGCTTTCACGTAGGCAAGGTTGGTCATTCGATCCTCCCCCGGGGCATTGGTCGGTCGTATCTTGTGTCCATCACCGGTCACCATTGTCCTCTTTCCGCTTTATCCATGGTCTTTTTCCATGAACTACGAGGGCTCTGCGCTTTCACGTAGGCAAGGCCAATCTTTGATCGGCCCCCGAGCCCCTAGGTCTTTAGGTTGTGTCTCGTCCCCTTTGTGGTTGTCTCATCAAGCTATGCCCTTATCTAGCTAGTTCTTAACAAACAAAACCCACTTGTACCAACGAATCTAATCAATTCCAAATATCCTTTATCATATCGATCTTTTCGCTTAGTATCCAGCATAGGTCTTAACAGGATACATCCTTCCTAACAGACCTCATCCATCCCATCTATCCCCTTGATCCTATGGCAATGGACATTTGAAATTGATTGTGATCTTTTTGATGCTTTTGGTTTTAGTTTATCATTTGGGCTCCCTATCATCACTAGTCAAGGCCGTCATGATCCATCATATTATGGCGTGTTTTGATTAATCCACATAGGGGCATATCTTGATTTTTTCTGTGTTTTCGTGGTTGTCTCACATAGTACCCACCAAGATCCCTGCGGTCTTGTGTTATGTCGGGGCATCCTTCTGTGTTTGTGGTTATCCCAGTACTGGACCCGAACAAGGTCCTCGTGACTTTGGGGTATCGGGATAGCCTTCTTGTCTGGCATGTTTGTCTCATGCATTAGACACTAATCTACCTCAGTCCTCCATACCTTGGTGAATCGTGTCTTATGCTATAGCAAAAACCAGTGCTCCAAAGATGGCAAAATTGAATTAGGATTGCATTTTTCATAAACATTGCATTACACACTCATCCTTATGGTTTTCGGTTGTGCAAATACTTTCTCCCATTCTCTCCCATTCTTCTCAGGGTACTGATACATCTTGACAAATGCCACATGACATCCATCTTCCCCATTACTACATACCCACCTCTCATTACCATGTTAGTCCTTATCGACACTTATGGCCATGTGTTACCTGCATTACGTGTTAGGACCATATATCCATCGCCACCTGCACCTGCAGAACACAGTGTTAGACGCATAATACAACACATACTGCATATATCAGATACAAGATAAACAAGTCAAATTAGGCATCCATATAAATAAATCATCATAGATCCCATAGCTACACATACCACATCACCATTCGCATCCATACAATCATTCATATTACATAAGTACATCACTCCAATCATCCACATAAACATTTCAATAGATCAATGCATACATATACGTAAAAGTATCCATAAATACATACATCTATTCATCCACATGAACATCTCATATCATAAACATAAAACATAAATAAACCAATGCATCCATCCACATAAACATATAATACCATATACGCATGCATATAATCATCCATCATAAATAGAAACATACTACATGGTGTCAATAAGGACTGTCTCATATCAAAATAATATAACATGTGTCACAAGTCCATCATACACATCCCCTCATATGACAAAGTACAAAATCCAGAGATATAAAATATCTCTGATCTCTGTCAAATACATCCTACACAGTCCATCACGCATCTGTCAAGAACTCAGTAGCCTGTCACCTCCCAAACGAACTCCCCACATCTGATCTCTGTGGAGACTCAGGTCCTGCTCCTCGGCCTGGTGAAGCACCTGGTGAATCACTGTAGCCACATGTCCGTGTCCCCAGTGACTAGGATGGCGCTGACATCTGGGGTGCCTGCCGCGTATACTGGAATAACCGCTGAGATGGATCTGGAACTGAATGATAGTAGGCAGCCATCCAAAATCCGGCCTCTCTCCCACTCTCCTCTCGCTCCGCAACTTGCACTCGAGCGGAATTCTGCTCCTGCCGATACTTGTCCCGATCCCTCGTAATCATCCTCCTCTCCTGCTCCCAAGCCTCCTAGGATAAGCGTAACTGTGTCATCTCCGCCTGCATCCGATCCCTCATCTCCTCCGCAACCACTGCCCTGGCTACTGCGGCATCCCTCTCCCTCTGTAATCCATACATATCTCCCCCTATCACATCACTGCCCTGCATAGACTGCCACTGTGCTACTGCGGCATCCCGCTCCACCTACAGCGTCTGTATCTGTCCTAATGCTGCATCTCTCTCCTCCTGCAAAACCTGAACTCGCGTCTGCACTGTATCCCTCTCTACCTCCACTGCCTGTACTCGTGCCTGAGCTGTGTCTCTCTCCATCTGCATAGTCCGAACCTGCTCCCTCGCCTGTCTCTCTCTCTCCTGCATCGCCCCCATCTCCCCCATTGTCTGCTCTAAGCAAAACACTCTGTCCTGTAACTCATCTCGCTC
>VDFB02391216.1:0-11174 GCA_007258455.2 Sequoia sempervirens
TTGAGGGGGCAATATATTGGCATGTTTTCTCTCACCAGGCAGCAGTAGGGAAAGATTTTGAAAACAATTTTTTTTTGCTTTGATCAAGATCGTTTATTCTTTGAACCAACGCAACGAGTGCATTGCTTCAAAGAGGGGAAAAATGTAAACACATAAAATGTACTGATTGACATTGGACATCTAATTCTCACCACTAACATCATTTCATCCTGAATCATCCTTCGGTCTAACCATTTAATAAAATACCCTTATCTGATTAAAATCATCAATGTTCCTCTCTTAATTAAATAAATCGGTTATCTAATTAAGTCACCTTTTCTCGATAATTAAATTAACCATTTTGATCTAATTATCCTATTTAATTAAATAATTAATTTTATTTGATTAAATCTCTTAATTCTATCTATTAAATTAAATAAATTAAAACCTTATTTAGTTTAATCTAACATCATCTCTTTTAATTAAATAAATCAAAATCTTTATTTAATTAATCCCTTATCACATTCTTCTCATATTTGATTTAAGTAAATCCATAAATTCAAGTACAATAGGTCACATCATTTAACCCCCTTAATTAAATTAATTAACCTTGATTAATTTAATCTCTTATCATGTCCCATCCTCTATCATTTACCACTTGCACATGAAAATGAGATTTAATTGATTTATAAAATCTCTATTTTCCTTCAACAAAAAGCATCTTTTGGGAATATTCTCAAGTTTGAATTCAAAATCAAGTTGACATGTACATCAACAAGGCATTTACTCTCTCTTACATGTCCTTTTCCTTGAGCCAAGTGGCATTCAATGCATTCTTTCCCTCTTGCATGTCATTTCAACAAATTCAAAATTCAAAATAGGCATTTATTGGCACAATCCCTCCAAAACTTGCACATCTTCCATCCACTCACAAGTTGACAAGTGGCACTTTGCCATTGGCTAATTCTTAGTCCCACATAGCTCTATTTTGGACATTCATCCATCTTCTCATTCTATAAATAAGGGGCTAATCTCCTCATTCTATCATCCAAATTTGAGTAAACTTACTATGCTCAAATATTTAGCAATCTCCATCCACATTTTTGAATTTGTAGCTAGGTTATGCAGATTTTGGTCTTGAAGCACTCACCATTCTTCATCAAAGTGGATCATTCATCAACATTCATCAAGATTGCATCATAGGAGTTGGGAAAGGGCCAATTTTCACATCAAATTGGCACCAATTCCCCCATGGGATCAAGAGTTTTCTTGTTTAATTAGGATTCAATCTCTCTTTTATTGATTTCTTATTGTGTTCATCTCTTTTCCTAATTTAAACTTTGTAAATGGATTCCATGGGGAATCCTTGTTCTTGCTTGCATTTCACCATCTAATGTGTTTGTTCTTATTGTTTTGCAGGTATTGGGATTGGGGTTCAACAAATGCATCCTTGGAGTTGTAGCTCCTAAAAATGGGTGTTGTAGATACTTGAAGTTGTAGCTTCTAAATTAGGGATTTGTTGCTTCCTTGGGTTGTAGCCCTAAACATTGTAATAGATATTTATTTTTTGACATTGGATTTGAGTAGTAGATTCAAGCAGCCTTGGTCACCATGGTTTTTTCCATCTTGGGTTTTCCACATATATCTAGTGTTGTGGGTATTTGTGTTGAATCTTGTTTTAATCTTTAGTTCACAATTTACATCATAAGAGTTGTGTAAGAAATCTACACAAGGTATTTGGATTTAAGGAAGTAATTTGCACAAAAGTTTTAAGGCCAAAGTTTTAGGATCTATTGATTCACCCCACTCTTAGTATATCATTGTGTTCCAATACCCATATCATTCACCCTTTTCATCATCCACTCACACCGTTGGCCCAAAATGACTTAGAGTGTCCCTATTACAAAATTTTGAGTCAACTAGAGTGTTTAAACATTACAAATCCCAAGATAACTCTCCCATAGGTGACCCACAATTTATGGTAACAAAAAGATCACAACATAAGAGAATCATGGAGAAAACCAAAGTCACATCCACCATAAGTGATACCAATCCACAAGAATTTGATCCAATGAGTAATTATAGCCCCTCACAAAAACCTCAAGACCCAAAGGGACCATATGAGGTAGAAAACATTATAAACAATCCATTTGAGCTTACCAAAGAAGAAATCCTTGAGTATAAGAAATAACATCAAGCCTTAGAGCAAATGGCTTCAATTCCCTATCTTTTTACACACAACCCTTGACACAAGGCTTGATTTCATCTATGCTTCAATCA
This sequence comes from Sequoia sempervirens, assembly GCA_007258455.2. Taxonomy (NCBI): domain Eukaryota; kingdom Viridiplantae; phylum Streptophyta; class Pinopsida; order Cupressales; family Cupressaceae; genus Sequoia; species Sequoia sempervirens. The sequence goes on from VDFB02391216.1 coordinate 2,260, forward strand.
ACTTCATCACTAGGGCCAAGTCAAACACAAACTCCTAGTCTTGAAACTAGTCTTGCTAAGGACTTTGGTCACATGCTTCCTTTGGCAAGCAACACACTTGTAGGTACTCTAAACACCAATCCTTCCCAAAACACCACTTGGACACCTACATTTGGTGCTCCTACCATTCCTAAGAACCCCCTACATCCACATAAAGCACTTACACTCCACGAATACATGATGACCTTGAAATTTTGAGGGTGACCATCCTTGTCCATCCCCACAAGTACCACAAGTGTGCCCAACATCATGCAAGGTAGTGCAAACCAAGTGTCTCAAATAGACGAACAAGGGCATGTCAACACCCTTACACAAAATCAACCCTTAACACAACAAGGGACATCTTTATCCAACCATCACATTGGTTCATCCATCCCATTCATTTCACAAAACACATCCATCCCATCCATCACGAAGCCAAATCAAAACAATATGTTGGTCACAAATCCCATCAACCAAGGCAATACCTTGGCCCCACCTCAAATACAACAAGGGAACCCCCTACCAATTGGTCAAGGTAACTCTTTCAAACAATTTCAAGGTTTGAACATGCCATTGCCTTTGCAATACCAAATGACACCATCATCATCTTTTCCCTTGGTCCCCCACATCATGTAAAATCAAATCGGACCTCAAAATTACATTATTGCATCCAAATCCACCATTTTACAAGGAATGTTAAACCAAGGCAAGCCCAAACCTCTCATCAACAACCCGCAACCCACTTGAACCATAAACACCCAACACCCATCATAGGTATCCCAAAAAATAAATGATCCTACATTGCAAGCACATGCTCTAGCTTTCCAACAAGAATAGCAGGCTTATCAACAAGTTGAGCAACAATAGCAAGCCCAACAAGTAGCATTAGCAACACAACAACAACAACAAGCCCGACAACAAGCCTTAACAACACAACAACAATAGTAAGCCCAAAAATTAGCCTTAGCAGTGCAACAACAACAATAGCAAGCCCAACAAGTAGCCTTAGCTGCACAACAACAACAATAAGCACAACAACCCCTAGTGGCACAACAATAGCATCAAGCCCAACAACAAGCCCTAGTGGCCTAAAAACAATAATAAGCACACCAAGAAGCCTTAGCCACACAACAACAATCGCAAACACAACAAGCATCCCTAGTGGTGTTGAAAGAGTAAAGAAGGATACCTCCAGTTTATTGTCTTTGTTGTCATTGATGCCAAAATTGTTTGGTGATTAATTATTTGCCCATCTGGTAAACTATGTTTGTGCTACATTGATACGGTAATTTGGTCTTGAATCACTCTGAACTGTATGTTAGCTCATATAATTTTGATATGTCTTTCAAGGGTCTTAGATGTAGCCATAATAAGGGAATCAAATATTTCAGTTGAATAATTTGAAAGGTTTAAATGTCAAAAGTTCAACTTACAGTTTTGGTGTGTTTCTCTTCTGGCTGACTTGTACATACAGTGCACATTTCATGAAGGCTTATCTTTAAGTTTGGTCCAACCTAAATTGTGTCTTAGATATTTTGTTTTGAGGTTGACAAGACATTTTGAGTGAAGTTTTCCTACATCCAATTAGGCCAACCTAATTAATGTATGGAGATGTAATTTTGTATATATATGGAACATATATATTGTTGATAGATAGAGAATGTGTGATAGTGTGAATCTATGTGATAGTATGATATTGTGAAGTTATTGATAGTTGTTATGTTTCTGCAAAATAGAGCAGAATTTTTGTTTTCCTGAGCTTAATTGCAACTATACTCAGCACTCAAAAGGTGCATTCCTTTCAATTCACATTCTTGGTAGTGAGCCATATCTTTAAGTATTCTGGTGGTAAGCCATATCTTTTGTACCCCATCTATGATCCCTTCAAGGATAGTGTGTCCTAGTAGTGTGCCATGTAACATTTTGTAATCAGTTCTAATGTATTGTGAGTTAATCCTCACCGTGGTTTTTCCCACTTTGGGTTTTCCACATAAAAGTCCTAGTGTCTATGAGTTGTGTGATTTTATGTTCATTTCCATGTTTTTACTTACTGCTACAACAAGATATATTGTAATAATTGGATGGTTATCAATTAATTTGTTTAGTAGAATACTAATTCACCCCCCCCCTCTCAGTATTATGTGTTCAACAATTGGTATCAGAGCTTGGTTCCTTTTGAGAAGCTTAATAGCTTAAAAAAGATCTTGAAGTTTGAAAACATGGCTAATAAAAAGTATCATGTTCCATTAGAAGAGATCTCTGCAATTGAGGAACTCCATGCTTCTCTTGAAGATCTAGATAAAAGTGAAGATGAGAAAGAGTCTATGAAGGAAAACTTGAAAGAAGCAAATGAATGCATATGAAAATTAAGAGAGAGAATCAAGAAGTTCAAAGAAATACTTAGAGAATTTAGTGATCATTTGAAGAAGGCTAATGAAGACATCACTAAACTAAAGCTACAAGTGGAAGAAAATAAAATAATTGAAGAATGTCAGAAAGCTGCAATCCAAAGAAAAATTAATGAATGCACAAAGCTTGAACAAGAAGTGGTAACTCTAAGATCTAACTTGAAGAAAGAAAGAGCTCATGAAGAAAAAAATAAGACAAGTACTACAAAGCTTGACGACTTGATTGCATTTCAGAAACTAGCTAAGGATAAAGGCAGAGTAGGACTTGAAGAAGGACAAATTTCAAGGGAAAATCAGGTTCTCAACAAAGTGAACAATCAAAGGAAGATTGAAAGCAATCAAAGACAAATCAAGAATTATAGAAGCAAGACTGGAAGGATTCATATTTGACAACCTAATGTTCAAAGGTACCCATCTTTCAATGGCATTTTTTTCATGAAATAAATTTGGTCATAGGGAAAAAGAATGTAGAAGTAGAATGAATCTAAATGTTGGAATCTTTTCTAGACAATTCTATGCTTGCAATAAGTTTGGGCATAGAGCTACTGAGTGTAGAAGTTAGAAAATGATGAATAGATTCAATACTAGTAGAATGACTCAATCTTTTCAAGGGTATTTCTATATATGTTATGCTTTTGGACATAAAGCTATTCAATGCATATCAAGGTTGAATGAAAATCAGCTTGTTCAAAAACATGTGTGTTACATCTGCAATAAACTGGGACACATTTCCAAATTCTATAGAAGAAAAACTTAGAAGAAACCTGATCTAGAACAAAAGAACAAACCTATGAACAAGGTGGATCCTACTAAAGTGAGAACTGAAATAGAGAAGATTTAGAAGAAAAAGGAAAAACTTGAGAATAAGGATGAGTCAAATGCATCTATACCTTCACCTGGTGTAGATACTTCTAAAAACTAAACCCAACAATGGTTTTAAGAGGAGCACTATTTAATAAATCTAATAAACCCCTGATATAAGAGGTGTCAAGTAGTGACACGAGGATATATCATGTATGATTTCATTTTGAAGATGTTGAAGAAGTTTTCGGTAGAAAATATGCAAATCTGAAGAATTGCAGAGCATTTTAGGGTTTATTTTGTTTCTTACAAAATGTTTATCAACTTTTTGAAGTTGGAGTGCATTTAATGCAAAATCAAGGAAAAATTGGTAAGTCATAAAGTAAGAAATTAAGTCAAATTAGATCAAATTTGCAAAACTAGAAGCAAAGCAAGCTGAAGAAAGTTGAAAAGCGATTCAGAGAAGTTGGCATCAAACCCTTGTTTTCAACAAATCTTGAAAAGGTATTTACTATTATCTGAACTTTATTTGTTTTAGCAACTTTAAAAGTAATTTGAGGAAAAGAAATTGCTACTCTTACTATTGTGGAAATTTTTGAGATACCCGACCTAATTTCAAAAGATATTCCTTGAAAGTCTTTGAAATGGACCCCTTGGGTGCATTCTCACACATTCTGGTTAATGTTCTACCCACTAAGGACACTAGAACATACATTCATGGAAAATTAGAAGAATTTAACCATCAAGAACATAGGGATCAATGGATAGGATAATTGACAAGAGATGATCACTCTATAAAATCTAATTATGAAAACCTAGTATGGAAGAAGATGGATGTGTGGCATTCGTTCCCTAACTTTTCAAATGAGATGGATTCTAAATTTGTAAGGATGGCACTAAGTAGGGTGCATGATAATTTTGTGTGGACAAGAATAGCCAGGTTAATCACCAAGGAGGTGATCCAAGCTATAATTGGTCTTTGTACCACTGCACCCTTACCAATGCTGAAAGATGTAAAAAATGATGCAGTTATGAAGCTAACTAGAGCTAGGAGCCATATTTGATGAGAGAGCTCTGACTACTAGGCCTATCACAAACCTAGCTGTGAAGTATGTTGCTATCATGATTGGATAGAAAATATATTTTACCAAGGGAATTTTATGTCTACCACAACAATTCATACCGCATATGAAATGGTAGTAAATATGAGAGATTATGATCTATGCGAGTTTCCCTGACAACAAATTTTAGAGAATATGAGCCTGATTAAGGAAAACAAACACTCTTTTAAGTTTGGGACATTGGTAGTTTGTTTACTATTCTACTTTTTGAGGGAGTTACTGAGAAGGAAAAACATCATATGGGAACACAATAGGCCAGTTGCACAACAAATATTTGAGCACTTGCATAGTCTTGGAGACTTTAGAGCACAGAATAATGCATTGACTGCATTCTTTGCAGTTTTCCAAAATGATATGCATGAAAGGGAAAGGATTCCCAGAAGCCCAGTGAAAAAGTATGCAAAGGACATAACTTTTATTTGTGAGCACTGATGAATGCATCATGGAAGAAGTTAAACCCAAAACTCTCTAGATAGAACCATTGGGATATGATGTTGATGAACAACTTGTTGAGAGGTTTATTGAAATGTTACTAAGTAGTCCAAAGGACCCCTCTCTACCCCGACATGGAACATATGATGAAAAAGCTAAGGAAGTGCATTTGGAAACTTCTTCCTCCCATAGGGAAAAAATAATATGAAAGAATGTTGATGCATTCTTCCAAGGGCCATTTACTAAAGATGATATTGATCAATTAAAGGAAGCCCTTGATGAGAGGAAGTCCAAGTTAGTTGAACTTTCCTCTAGACCTAGGAAATCTGGAAGAATATCTTCTACTACTGCACCTACTTCCAGTGTTGTTGAAATAAAGAAAGGAAAGAAGAAGGAACATAGTACTTTGGCATTAGTTGATGTACCTAACTCCACTGGACCAAGTACTCACATGGATTCTAAAAGGAAGAACATACCCATGTTGCACCATTTGTTACCTCTAAAAAAAATAATTAAAGCAAAAGGAAAACAAGAAGAGAAATTTAAGTGATACTATACAAGAAGAAATCAGCCTTGGATTGTGTTGATGATGATTTCACTTGCAGCAAATAGGTCGAATAAATTCTTAACAAAAAAGACTGTAAAGAGCCTATCCTTCTTGAAAGATATGGAAAAAAGACAACCTAAAGTGGAATTATGCTTTAACAGGAAAACAATTGGCTTTAGTTCAATCCCAAGTCTCCGAGAACCAAGTCATGATTGCACTAGGGTTGCTCTCAGCTACTAATGTGATATTTTTTGTTAATCTCAAATGGACTATGATTATTTCTAATTTTTTAAAGAATCATAAGCATTACACACAAAATTTCCACTTCATTCATAAAATAACATCATGAAATTGAAAGATTTGCAATAATATTTCACAAACATCACAAATTCCTTTCTATCACTTACGTAGATTTAGCATTAAGCATTCAGAAATTTCATGGAAAATAAAATATTTTCAATAAAATTCCATTCATTCATTCAAATTTTGGAACATTTTGAAGAATTTAAACATCTACTCTAAAATAAACCATAAAAATACTGAAAATTAAAAGTTTGTCCCAGTTATTCTCCATGCATGCCCCAAAGAATCAATTAAAATAGAGCAAACTGCTTTATACTTCACTAGATTGCTTCATAGCTACATATAAAATGGTGTGAGCTTTTAAAGAGAGGTGTTTCATTTCTAGACATTGAGTAGGTTCTATATGCACCCTTAAATGGTGTAACATACAGTCTTGTTTGGCTAAACTAAAAAAACCAGCTACAAAAGATACTGAGATAGGTAGCTATCTAATTAGCTTTTATATTAATCAATGTCTATGTGCACACAAATTTTTATGCCAAAATGGTTGAGAAAATAGGAAAAAAGAACAAAACTTGAAAAAAATTATGCTCCTTTGACATCCAAAAATTTTGAACTTAAAATAAAAAGCCTTTTATAGGAACAAGGCCTCAAAAGTTCAAATTAAAATCCATCCAGAGAATCATAGACAACAAATTCAAATGTAGCACATGGCACTCGCCAACTGTCATCAGCATATTCTAGATCAAGTCAAAACTTTGACTTTATCAGCAGCAACACTTTCACTTTATACTCTAGCATGAAACACTTCACACATGTCGAGGCTATCAACTTCTTTCTAAAATACCGGAATGAGAAACATCTACCGAGACTAGGATCAACCTACAAACTCAAAATTGCACACAAAACAAAACCTCCATTACACTTCCCATGTCCGATATCTGGTTCTTCATCTCCTCACTCAAGACTCGAGCTCTATGATTCTTTCTCCACCTTTATTCAACTGGTACTCTTGGAAAGCATTTAATACTTGATGCATATGTTCTTTTGAAATTCCTTGTACTTCCCTCCATGTGAGTTTGAGCCTAGTATATTCTTTAGATACTTGGAGTATAACACCATTCCTCTACACTTTATCTACTTCATATTTAGCTATAGTGTTCCTCCATTGTATAATTTCATCAATAACCTCCCTTGTTAGTAGCTGAACAAGATATCTATTTATTCTTTCAATCCATTCCTTGAAGGCTTTAGCTTCTTTTACATCTTGTCCTAATGTCTAGGGATCACAACCTTGATGTGCTAGCATTTCAATAAACTCTCGATCTTCATCAATCATTATTCTATATTTAACGATGACCTTTTTAAATCCTTCAATGCATTGTATTAACATGTCACCTTCCCATTTCAATTATTTCTTTGATTCTTTTAGCAATGGAAGTTGTTGTTTTGAGATTACATTTCCATTTATTAATTCTTGGATATTTACTTGCATGATAATTTCAATGTTTCACCTTTCTTCAATAATTGCTCTTGGAAAAATCTACATTCATTTTCAAATCCATTTGATTTCTCTAACTAGCAGTATGCTTCCTTATTCTAACCTATTGCATCTATAATGAACTCTTCTCCCTGCTTTACCCAATACTCAATCCATTCTTCAAATATATTCATTTTATGGTGAATTGCTCCAATTACATCCACCTGTTCTTGTGACATCAATACTGGATGTTGGGGTAGTTCAACTTGTGCCTGACTAGTTAAAGTTAATGACTTTATAAAATGCTCCAAGGTAGCAACCCATTCTTTCAATTCTCTTTTCTTTTGTTTATATTTCTGCACTCTCGCAACAGTAGCATTCAAATTCACTTTTATTTCTTCTAACTCTTGCCTCCAAGATGAGTGTCCAAGATTAATACTCCTTGTATTATACTCCTTAGGTTCTATTTCGTGTATGTCTTTATCAACTATTGGAGTAGCTATATGGATAGTTCTATTACCATTTGCATTTCTTTTTATGACATGTTTTCCTTTTTCTCTACACCTAGGTTTAGGAGTATCTACTTCCTATATAAAACTCTTAAAATTCAGAGGCAATACTTCTACTTCCATTGGGGAAGCCAATTACTTGATCAACCAATCAAGTGTATTGTCACCTTTCTCTACCTCTGTAACATTTATTTGTTCTAGTTTTCCACTTGATTCAGGAACTTCTTGTCTTTGACCAATCACATCATCTGAAATGGGAATTTCCTCAATAATTTATGGCATAGATTCAAGATTAGTAGGGTTTGGAACTGTCTCCTCTATTGGAAGACTTATATTTTCCTATCTATCTAGATGTTCAACTTCATCTCTTTGGACATTACTTTCTTTATTTACTGCCACATCAGGATTTTCTTCATTTTCAATTCCATCACTTGAAAATTGTGTAGCTTCTTCTTTCTCAATTTCAACTTCAACTTCAACATGGCCTTATTTTGGCTCTTCGAAGACCTATGACTGTTCATTAACATTTGGAACATTCTCAAGCAAAGGCTAGGAATCAAAAATATCTTCAACAATTCTTTCATCAATAGCATCCTTCTCTATAGTCTCTCGTATTTCCATTTCAAGGATATTAGGGTTTCCCACCTCTGAGGCGAGTGTTCCTTGTATAAACTCTTCTTCGTCAACATTTATAGGATTAGAACCTGTATCCTAAATCTCTTTTTTCATTTTGTGTACCATGGGTTTGTCTTTAGACTTCTTTTCTTTCACTTTCTCCCTCATAGCACCCCATTTGTCCATTTGTTCTTTAATTCTAGCTTCATCTTCTTCAAAAATTTCCTCCAAAACCACAAGAGTTCCTGCCAATGCTTGTTTCATACTATGCATGTTAATAGAAGGAAGACAAGTAAAAAGTATTGCAGTCCTTTGACACGCAGACCTAGTTTGTGTACCAACATTTTTTGTTACTCCTGCTTCTTCATCAATAACCAGTTTAGTTCTTGGTTTCACTGTAGAGGAAAATGCACCTTTAGGCCTTACTTTTTATTTATCTTTACCAGTTTTTGCATCTTTCTACTTATCTGATGGTTTCATGGGAACTTCTCATCTTGAAACTTCAGGGGTTCTTTCTTCAATTCTTATACCAAGAGTTTCCTTACTAGTTTTCCTTCTCTTCTTAGTAGGCTCTCCACTCTCAAAGGTTGTTTCATCTCTTTGCTTTCTTCTTTTTCCTTCTAATAATGTGGGCACTATTCCTCTTTCTCTCAAAGCTTTACAAAAATCATCTATCCA
>VDFB02391217.1:0-88127 GCA_007258455.2 Sequoia sempervirens
TAGTTCAAGCATTAAATAAATGGATACATTATTTGTTGTTGAAGGAATTTGTTCTATATACTGATCATCAAGCCATGTAGTACATAAATAGTCAAGGAAAATTAAATCAGAGGCATATGAAATGGGTAGAGTTTTTGCAGAGTTATACCTTTGTTTTGAAACATAGGAGTGGGAAGTCAAATAGGGTTGTAGATGCCTTAAGTAGGATGCATACATTGATGACAAAGATGCAGATTGAAGTGGTTGCGTTCAATGAACTCAAGACACTATATGCAAAAGATCCTGATTTTTCAGAGGCTTGGAAAGCTTGCAAGGAACCTGTTATAGTGGATAGGACAAGGTGGTTGGATTTCATAATCCAAGATGGCATGTTATTTAAGGGAAGCCAATTGTGTATCCTGAGGAGTTCCATGAGGGAGAACCTGATAAAGGAGAAGCATAATGGAGAAATGGCAGGACATTTTGGTCAGGATAAGACCATTGCCATTATTAGTGAGCATTATTATTGACCTTAGTTGTCACAGGATGTGAAGAAGTTTGTACAAAGCTGCGGGGTATGTCAAATGGCTAAAGGAGTGAGCCAGAATATAGGCTTATATCGGCCCTTACCTATACCAGAGAGGCCATGGGAGGATATAATTATGGACTTTGTTCTTGGCTTGCCAAGGACACAACGAGGGAATGATTCAGTATTTGTGGTGGTTGATAGGTTTTCAAAGATGGCACATTTCATTCCATGTCAGAAGACCCATGATGCAGTCCACATTGCTGAATTGTTCTTCAAAGAGGTGGTGAGGCTACATGGTCTGCCAAAGAGTATTGTTTTAGATTGTGACACCAAATTTGTGCGGTACTTTTGGAGGAGCTTGTGGAAGAAGCTAAAGACAGAGTTGAAGTTCAGTTCTGCACACCATCCAAAAATAGATGGGCAGATAGAGGTTGTTAATAGGAGTCTGAGTAACCTACTGAGATGTTTGGTAGGAGATAAACCCAAGGGATGGGACTTGATCTTACCCCAGGTAGAATTTTCTTACAACAATTTTATCAACAGAAGCACTGGTAGATCACCATTCTAGATTGTGAATGGAGGTAGCCCCAAAACAGCTCCAGAATTGAGGAAGATGGACCAAGAGAAGAAAATAAGTGCTAAAGCCAAAGATTTTACAGAACACATCAAGGATATACATGAGAAGGTAAGAGAAAATATTAATAAGATGAATATGCAGTATAAGGCTAAGGCAGATCAGAAGAGGAGGTATAAGGAGTTTCAGATTGGTGATGAAGTGATGGTCCACTTGAGGAAAGAAAGGTTTCCAGTAGGAACATATAACAAATTGAAGATGAAGAAATTTGGTCCATGTAAGATTTTGAAGAAGCATGATTCAGGGAATGCATATGAGGTAGAGTTGCCTAATGGAATCAACATTTCTCCTGTGTTCAACATTTTAGATTTGACAGAGTATCATGAAGGTGGAACGGAGGAAGCACTAGTAATAGGGCAGTATGGCATTCCAACACCTACTTCAAAAAGGGAGGAGATTGAACCAATCTTGGATAGTCGTATGGGAAGGAGTACCAGAAACAAACAGTATGAAGAATATCTGGTGAAATGGAGAGGAAGGCCTGTGGAAGATTCATCTTGGCTATCAAAGGTAGTGGTTGACCAGTTGGGTTTTCCTCAACCATCTGAGATGTGACGGGGTCACTTCTCAAATTACCCTGGGTGTCTGATGTAGGAGCATCCAGTGGTGTAAGGGAAATCTTGCATCACCCAAAAATAGTTAAATTTCAAGTTTCTCATTTTTTAGATGTTTTTACATTTTTGGATACCCTTTTCGTCATGATGAAATTCTCAATTTATGGTTTTTATTTTCGGTTCTTGGGTTGAAAGATATTGCAGTTTTCGTTTCCCATATTTGCACTAAAAATCTTCCAAGTTAGATTTGAGGCACTTAGAGTTCCCGGAACGGCCCTGAAACTTGCCAAAATCAGCATAGCATATTTTGAGCACGTTATTGACTTTCAGACCTTTCCAATGGTTCAAACGGTTCGCGAATCGGAGTCCCAGATCAAAAGTTATGGCCCGGGAAGTTGGCACACTGTCTAGAAGATACGATTGCAAATGCTCTTTTGAAATTTGAACTTCATGTTGTATTTTTTCAGCGCCAAACCGCCTAAACTCAAATTTGAATGTTGTTTTGGCTCCAAACTATTGTGGAGCTCTATTTATGGGCGGGTTTCTAATTTTTGGGTAACTTTTTGGGGACAAGCTTGCATATTACAAAAGGGTTATTCTGTAGCTTTCTGTAACTTGCATGTGTTGTAGAACTTGGGGGTTTGAGATCCTCTGCATGTAAGAAGCTCCATTTTCTAAATAATAAAATTATTCTCTTGTTTGTGGGTTATTTTCTAAGTCTCGGGCTACGCCCTCATCACTTATCAACTTTACAGCCTTTCATTCTAGCAACTTCTCATTTTCCTTCACAATGATGGTAATGTATGTGTATGTATGTGTATGTGTATGTGTTTGTGTATGTCTATTTCTATGTCTATGTCTATGTGTATGTATATGTCTATGTGTATGTAAATCTATATGTCTATGTCTATGTCTATGTCTATTTCTATGTCTACGTCTATGTCTATGTTTATGTTTGTCTATATGTCATTGAAGTCTTTGGCTTTGTGTTCATAGTTGCACCACTATACAATTTATGTTGTTTTCTACAAGGTATTGTTGATAGCTATTCTATAGCTTCCCAGTGTGTGCCAGCCACCTCTGTCACCTTTCCCCCAGCCACCGAAAAATTGTGATATGGAAGGGTTGTTGGCTAGCCTAGAAGTTGTTGACCTTAATTGTAATCTGCAAGGTGTTGTTGGCTATCGTCCTCTATCTTTGGTTATAATTTGGGGCTATAGACCAGCAGTCAACAATTCCTTTTTTTCTAAATGGCATAGACTATTCAATTCCTTTGGTGACTTTAGAATGTTTATTTCTTAAATGTCAATATATGTCGATGCAACTTTCGAGACATATACATTAATGTGGAATTTTTTTTGCAACTCCAAATACATATATTCCATGTGTTGGATGTGTGTATGTCTATGTCTGTGTGTATGTCTATGTCTGTGTATGTGTCTATGTCTATGTAATTTTTTATGTGTATGTGTATGTGTATATGTATGTGTATGTGTATGTGTATGTGTATGTGTATGTCTATGCCTGTGTGTATGTCTATGTCTATGTCTATGTCTATGTCTATGTCTATGTAAATCTATATGTGTATGTGTGTGTCTATGTGTGTGTCTATGTGTGTGTCTATGTGTATGTGCATGTGTATGTTTATGTATATGTATATGTGTATGTCTACGTGTATGTATATGTATATCTAAATGTGTATGTGTATATGTAAATGTGTGTGTGTATAGATGTGTGAAGAGGTCTTAAGTGGACAACCTTTCCACATCTACTTCTCTCAGTTAGCCACCCTAACACTCCACTGCATCACATTTATCACTCACTGCCCCTTGCTATACTTCTCTACTATCGTGTTTAATTCACTTATGTCTATATATATGTATATGTGTATGTGTATGTGTATGCTTCATTAATTCAGACTTGCAACAATTATATCTTTTTTAGGTGTCAATGATTAATTTGGGAGTGTCCTCTACTTTATATGATCTGCACCTATAAGTCGGTCCTCCACAACTTAAAAAAAGTTCATCCATAATAGGCACAATGACATCAAACATAAATCAGATTTAAATGGCACACTTAATAACATTCATTTCAAAAAAAAACAAGTACACGCAAACAACCAAACATGATGAAGTGTATCCAACTTGTATCTAACATATAACAAGTAGCATTCTGACATGGAATTTAAACAGCCCAAACATTAATACATGAACCCTTCCTCATAAACTGGTAAACCCAATTGTTGCACCAATGCAAGCATGACTTTCACATTAATCACAACTACACCATGTAAACAAGGTGCCAAGTCAACACAATTCAAACCCATCTCACCCATCTTTGAGAGACTGGTGAACCCATTACAACCATGTTTCCCATCATAGCATAACCAAACCAACAAGCAAATGCATCTTCCTGTCTCATCAATCATGAAACCTAAAATACATATCAACTTCAATCTATCCCATCTCGCCAAGTAGGGTGTGAACGTAGTCGTGGTGAACTCCAAAATCCCATTTGCTTCCATTTTTACAAGCTGTAAGGCACCCATTATTAAATACAAAATTATGGAAACAATTTCAAACAATCCACCAAACCAATCAAGTCAAGAATTAATGGCCAAAATCAATCATATTCAAATAATTCCTAATTCAAATAGCCATGAAAACCTTCAAGTATTCACATGTATTAACATAGAACAATAATGAGTGGTAAAGCTTTGTTAGAATTTGTATTTAGGGGACTTGGTTTTCCTAAGGCCTTTCATGGTTTCCTATGTAGCACTTTACAGTTGAAAGGTCCAATTGTGGACAAAGTGCAACATAGATTACCATTACAAAGACTTTGGGAAAATCAAGTCTCCCTAAATCATTACATCTTGTAGCAATTGCACAAACTTTGACACTGCAAATTGTGTTTAATATTTGTACGGTTGGAATTTACAATTCTTTTCATGGTTCCAACATGAAGGTCTACTATTCAGTTAATTTGGGGTGGTTGTCTTTCCCATAGGTTATCCTTCATCAAATCATCCCTGCAACAATTCTATCAATTTTAGGTGTCTTTGATTAATTGTAGGTGTGTTCTATTTTATAGGTACTTTGATTAATTTGGGGGTGTTACCTTTTTAATAGGTTAGGATACATCAATTGAATCATGTAACTATTGTAGCTTTGTATTTGAATGACTTAGGGGACTCAGTTTTGTGAAGGCTCTCTGATGGTTACCTATGCAAGACTTCACAATTCCAATGGAATTGTGGACCTGTGCAACATAGGTTGCCATCAGACGAGAGTTCATAAAATCAAGTCTCCCTAATTCAAATTTACTAAATGGAAGAATACACATGACTCTCTAGGGGAGAGGATCCAATACATGCGCATCCAATTTTCTACGGTCTATATTAACAAAACAACCATATTTATATGACTAAGTTGATGAAGCACAACCAATGTGTATGTGTATATAAATGTATATGTATATGTATATCTATATGTATATGTATACATATATGTAAATATATATGTATATGTGTATGTGTACATATATGTACATGTATATGTATATGTGTATATATATATGTATATACATACATATATACATATATGTATATATATATACATACATATACATATATGTATATTTGATTACATTCATTATTTTGCTTACCAAGAATATATTTATATCTCTATTGCTTAGTTGATTGAATTGATGAAGTAGAACCTATATGTATATTTGTATGTGTATGGTTTATGCATATGTATATGTGGATGTGGATGTGTATGTGTATGTATATAGAATTGCTTACATGTAGAACCTATGAAAAAGAGAACCCCAAATTTACTTATGGCATCGAAACAACCAACAATATTAGTTGTTACTGCAATGACAAATTGCAACATTGCTTATATGCATTCATTTGAAAAATAGAACACCCCAAAATTTATCTATGGCACAGAAACAACATACAATGTTATGTATATGTATATGTGTATGTGTATGTGTATGTGTATGTGTATATATATTTATATGTATACATTTATGTATATTTGTGCATACATCTATATATATTTACATATACATATATGTATATATATGTGCATATGTATATAGAATTTCCTACATGCAAAACCTATGAAAAAGAGAACAACCCTAGGTTTATGAATGGAATCAAAACAACCAACTATATTGTTTGTTACTGAAATGAAAAATTGCAGCATTGCTTACATGCATTCATTTGCATGACTGAATTGAATCACGATAGAATAATATATATACATTCATTTACATTGAATTGAAGATGAAGCATCACCTATGAAAAAGAAAACACCACCAAATTCATCAATGGCACCTAAAAAAGATAGAATAGTTGCATGATTGAATTGTATATGTATATGTATATGTCTATGTCTATGTATATTGGTATGTATATGTATATGTCTATGTCTATGTATACGTATATACATATATATATATATACATATGTATAAGTCTATGTATATGAATATGTATATACATATGTATATGTATATGTATCTATAGATACATATACATATATGTATGTATATGTATATACATATGTATATGTAAATATGTATATATGTATATATGTACATATGTATATATATGTATATATGTACATATGTATATATGTATATACATATACATATACATATGCATAAAGATATACATATATGTATATGTAACAATAGAAAGAAGTTGCTTGTAACATTCACCAACCGGTGTCTATCCATGTCTTAACTAGAGTTTGAGCATCGCAGGTTGTGGTAAAGGTTTGAAACTTGCAAACGATGAACCAAGCACATAGTTGCGTGCAAGTGAAGAAAAAATGAGAACTTGCTAGAATAAAAGGTTATAAAGATGGTGACAAGAGCAAGGCACTGAGAGCATTGAATGCAAGTTGGCTCAGAAAATATGTATGTATATGTGTATACATATGCATACATAGTATATAGATATGTATATGTATATGTATATGTATGCATATACATATGTATATGTATATGTATATGTATATATGGATATGTATATACATATGTATATACGTATACATATGCATATGTATATGTATATGTATATGTATATGTATATGTATATGTATATGTATATGTATATGTATAGGTTGGTTGGAAAAATATTTCGAGGTGGTATGGAGCTAAGGAGAGGAGACTTGCATTCAACACGATAGTCGAGAAATATTGGAAGTGGCGGTTAGTGATAAATGCAACACATTGGATTCTTAGGGTGGCAGACTAAGAGAAGTTGGTGTGACAAGGCTGTCAACTTCGGACGTCCTGCTATGCAGGAAGTGGCACCCAAGGTGCCTACATATCGATTAACAAGTCATTTTTTTGAATTGTAAAATGTGTGGACAAATATCCTCCTCCCATGTGGCAAAATGAAGGAATAAAAGAAATAGAAAATGGAAAAATGTCAATGAAGAAGCAAACATTGCAAATCAAAATAGTGACACGTTGCAAATTACATAAAGCATGCATTGCAATATGATCATAATACATTGCAAATCAAAACAATAATGATGCATCTGTAATTATCATATATTTAAAACTATCAACAAAGAAGCATACATTGCAAATCAAAACAATAACACACATTGCAAATTACATACAACACTTTTTGGAATCTAATCAAATTACTTCACAAACCAAAAACAATAATGGTCAATCTATACTTATCAAAAAATTACAACTGTCCACAATTTTGGTGCATTTGTAAATATCAAAAATTATAAAGTGTATGAAACTTGAATTACATGTGAAAACCAAAAGAAAGGTAGCATCTAGCTGCTGCTATTTTGAAATGGATCTTTGTTGGTTGGGGTGCCAATTGTCATGTTCTCATCCCCTTCCACTTGACGAGGAGTGTTGCATACATGAGTGGGACTTGGAGTGGTAAATTGGTTGCAGGTGACATGTGTTGGGGGTGGTGATGAACACATCTGTACATCTCAAGTGCCAAATTGATATGGATATTGAGTGCCCCTAAAGTCAGATTGGGAGAGGCTTGAATAATTCATTGTTGTGGAGAACTGAGGGATATTAATGTTGAGAATATCACGGAAGACTCCATTACTTTGAGACAATAGATTAGAAGGGTTCCTTAACTGCCTCTCTCTTTGTAAATCCCTCTGTGCCTCCTCAATCTCTTTTTCCTTTTGGTATTGTTCCTTTTGAAGCCTCTCGTGCTCCTTTTTCACATCTCTATCCTTTTTTTGTTGTAATTTTTGCTGCTCTTTTTCTTTTCGCAATATCTCCTTCTCAATTCTGGCATTCTCCTTCAACTCCACTGCCACAATTTTTGATGCCATTTTCTCCTCATTTTGTTGTCTCTTTCTTGCTTTTATCTCCTCGACCTCTTTATTCCTTTGCTCTTGCTCCATTAACAGCCTCATGTAGTCATCTATTGTCAACAATTGAGACTGCTTGTTGATCCGAATTGTACTAGCTTTGGATTTATTTTGACGGAAAGTGTGCACAGGTAGCTTGAGGAACTTGATGATGTGTGGAGATATTTTTTGTTTCTTATGTCCCATCTGGGTGTGTGGAAATGACCTCCTGCACTACATGTGAGCCCTTTGGTACATCTTCATTGCCTCTTAAATTTGAAATGCAAGAAGGAGCATAGTAATGCACAAATTGAGAAGGGTCAATTTCTGGTGGTGCTAATGGGAAAGTATAGGTAGCCTACTATTCTGGGACTTCCAAATGAATGCCCAAGTTCATTGCTCCCTCAACCAACTAGGAGGGTTGGCATCATTGTGATGGAAGATCTAAACTTTTCCTAAATTGATCAACAAGGTTGTCCACCATGGGAGGGGTGTGTTCATTAACCACCACTTGTGTAACTAATTCAGTAGCATAGCTATGAGATGAGTATTGTGTTTTTGTTGCAGTTTGCAAGTGTCCCTCTAGAAGAGTGAATTGCAATACTACGACATCATCGTTTGACAGACCAAGTCCAAAAAGGATGAGAATGTTTTCAACTGCGTCAACATCCTCGCTGACCACAAATGTCTCATTGGGATGCATGTCATTGACAATTACATCAGGATTCAGTGGCCATATACCAGTCCTTTTAAACCCATATTTGATGTTGTCAACTGCCAAAGCTATTTTCATTGCTTTGGTGCCTAACATTGCGAGTTCTCTCCTCCTCACTTCAATGTTTGGAAACCTTGATAAAAAAATCTACACGTTCTGATTTGAAGTAAGCTTTAGAAGGTGCAAACACACTCACATCCAACGATTGTAGCTTATGTGATGTGTTTGATGGAAATGTTAACAAATCTGTACACCAATTTCTCTTACTTCCTAGATGGTTTTGAGTGCTACATGGCTTCCATGCCTGTCAAAGATCAACAACACCCTATTGGTGGGCGAGACACTGTCTGGAACTGAGGTTTTGAAGTGGTTCAACCAATCTATGAACAATTCTTTGGTCATTCATGTGTGGGGTTGGGCTACCATGAAAGCACCTAGTTCATAGTCTATGATGTAATTATCTATGTTTTCACTCCCCTTGAACAAGTAGAATCCTAGAATGCTCTACCTAGCAACATTGACACAACATAGAATGGTTATCCATTCATGGCTCTTTGGGATAATGTAAGAGACATGCTTGCTACCTTTTCTTGTGAGTACCTTCATGGACCCATTTCTGCCTACTTGGATGTCAGTTTCATTGCAATTCCATATGCAATCAAGAGCATATGCAATGGCTTCATATGTTGCAAATACTGTTTTGTAGAATGCAGCTACAACATCAACTCTAAGATTGAATGCCCTATCTTTTTCTAGGCCTTTAGTAGTTTGTAATGCAAGTTTAGGATGTCTATGCTTGAAGCCTATCCACCATGACTTCCCTGGGAACCCATTGGTGAAAGGGTTTGGCCTATTCTAACATATTTGAGCAACCTGAGACTTAAGATTGACTATCTCAAAACCATGACCAATATCAGTCATTTGCTTGCACCATTCCACAATAAGATGTTCTTCCTCTTCAGTGAGGACTGTTGGGGGACCTTTTTTGGAAGTTTTTGTTATACCCCCTAGCCATTTGGACAATGTGGTTGTTGGGATTGACCACTTTTTGGAAGCCCCCCTTATCGACATGCCATTATCTTCAACGTCATAGAGTGCCCTTTTCATGTCATCTATAGACCACAACTTATGTATTTGTTTTACCTTCTGCAATATTTGAGGTGTAGTAACCTCAATCTGTGGTATCTGAGGAGTAGAAACCTCATCTACTTGTGCAACGACATCTATTTTAGAGGGAATCTAGCTCCTTGTTTGTCAAAGGGAAACCTTATCGTGGCTCTTTTCTTTCCTTTTTTCCCAGTATAGGTCACCACTGCATTTCCCTTGTCCATCTACACAAAATAAGTACAATCAAATCAGTGATGCTTGAATAGAAAAATAATTAGTTTGTAATGCAGAACATATGAGAATATGATAACCAGAGTAAATGATAATGAAGAACCTGTAAAACATAAATGGTAAACTATGAAAAACAAATGCTTGAATAGTTATCTTTATATGTATGAAGAGAGTGATGTGATGCTTGAATAAAAGAATAATTAGTTTGTAATGAAGAAAATATGAGAATATGATAACCAGAGTCAATGATAATGTAGAAACTATGAAGCATAAATGGTAAACTATGAAACACAAATGCTTGAACAATTATCCTTATATGTATGAATAGAGTGATGCTTGAATAAAAGATTATTTAGTTTATGTATGTGTTATCCTTTTAGTTTGTTGCATTTCATTTGAGATCAACTTTTCTAATAGTTTAGAGAGTTACATCTATTCTAGTGTGAGTGACATAAGGAAATAGAGGAGTAAGAAGCACAAAATTACAAACTATGCAAGGGAGTTAGAGTTTAAGAACATCTCATATCTCTTAAGCATTTACAGCATTAACATTCTCATGCACAACAAAGTGAAAACCACACTCATATTTGAACTATGACACAATAGAAAGCTTACAAATGAAAAACAATAAGAGTTTAACAAAGCTCACATATTTTGTCAATGACAAACTCATTCATAGGCATAAATATTTGTGAATTGATGAAGCAAAAACCTATGAAAAAGATGAAAAGAAAACCTAATAAAAATACAAATCTTAGTGACTAATAATGTAGAACCTATGAGAATAAGATATCTAGAGTGAATGACAATGCATAAGCTACTAAAATAAGATAACAAGAGTGAATGATAATGCAAAACCTATGAGAATAAAATAAGCATAGTGAATGATAATGTAGGACATATGAAACAGAAATGGTAAACCATGACTAATATTTATGATATAAACGATAATGTAGAACCTATGAGACTATGATAAGCAGAGTGAATGATAATGCAGAACCTATAAGACTAGATAAGTAGAATGAATGATAATGCAAAACCTATGAGACTACGAAAAGGAGAGTGAATGATAAT
Source organism: Sequoia sempervirens (assembly GCA_007258455.2). Taxonomy (NCBI): domain Eukaryota; kingdom Viridiplantae; phylum Streptophyta; class Pinopsida; order Cupressales; family Cupressaceae; genus Sequoia; species Sequoia sempervirens. Next base: position 11,191 of record VDFB02391217.1, read on the forward strand.
GCAAAACCTATGAAACAGAAATGCTAAACTATGAGTGTAATATTTGCAATATAAACCCTACTGAAACAGAAAGGCTAAACTATGACTATAACATTTTCAATATAAACCTTAGGGAAACAAAGATGGTAAACTATGACTGTAATATTTGTAGTATAAACCCTAAGGAAATTGAAATGGTAAACTATGATTGTAACATTTGCAATATAAACCTTTGGGAAATAGAAATGGCAGATTGTGAATGTAATATTTGCAATATAAACCTTAGGGAATTTATATAATAATAAATGAATGTTGTTGACTTGGCACCTTGTTTATGTTGTGTAGTTGTGATTGATATGAAAGTGACGCTTGCATTGGTGCGACAGTTGGATTTACCAATTTACGGGGAAGGGTGCATGTCTTAATGTTTGAAATGTTTAAATTCCATGTTGGAATGCTACTTGTTATATGTTAGATACAAGTTGGATACACTTCATCATGTTTGGCTGCTAGTGTGTACTTGTTTTGTTTTGAAATAAATTCTATTGAGTGAGCCTTTTAAATCTTATTTATGTTTGATGTCATCATGCCTATGTATGAATGAATTTTTTTTAAAGTTGTGGAGGATCGTCATATAGGTGTGGGTCCCCACAAGCGCATGTCCCATCGCACGTTGCGCCCCCTGCTTACATATCGGCTCCTCTACCCTACTCATTTTCACTAGGAAGTATGACATAATTATGATGCCCCTAAGAAGAGAATATATATGAAGAGTCAACTGTTGGTGCCCCAATAACGAAAGTTTTTAGTTGTGGCATCTTATCAACAATTAGAATTTAAGGAGTAATGATTGTTCTAAATAGCCTTTGGCTACTTCCATTCAACTGAATAAATTCTCAAATCCTCTATATCTACACTCTAGTCAAAATCCAAACCACCTAAGGTTATGTCATAGTCAAATGTAAGTTTTCAACCTTCACACATCAAGGTAAAATTGATCCTTATGATTCTGATAAGTTGAGAAGATAAAGCTTAGCTTACTTTTAGTTGAGTTGCTAAAGATGCATGTGGTTAAGAAAGCATTCAACATTCTTAAGATCCCTAGGAGAATTTTTTCATAAGAAACCCTATCATCTAAAGACTTTTTTAGAAAGGATGTTGTTCTTAAGAAAATAAAATAAAATTCATATTTAAATGGCAGATGCACAAATAGTCTTGTGTAAAGAAAAAACTGAAACAATTCCATTCTTATTAACTTGAGATTATTAGGTAAGAATTTGCATAGTTTCTTAGTAAATTCTAGAGCATCCACAAATGTCATACCATTATCAATATGTCAAATCTTAGAACTTACTTATGCTAAATATTCGAAAAAGGTTACTTAGTTAGACAAGATTGAAACTAATGTTATAGCTGAATTAACTCACATCCATATGCAGTTGGCATATGATCCTAGAGTCCAACATTATTTTGATATACCAGTGGTAATTATCATTGAAGTTTATCACATGCTATTAAATAAAGATTGGTCTAAGACACTAAAGTGAGGGATGACACTCTAATAAGCAAATAGAAGGTAAAATGAATATGAAAGTCACAACAAATAAGGTACAATAAAAAAAGACCAAAGTGTAAAGGAAAATAAGGGAAGCCAAAAGGTAAAAAGTGAGATCTAAGCTATAGGTTATATGAATATATGTTGCAACAAGAATTATAAATCATTGAACAAAATTTTTAGGTGTGACCTTTACCTTTAAATTTTTATTCTTATGCACATCAAGTAACTCATCATGGTACTAACAAAAGTGATCAAATATATCTTAATATTCCATTATTTTTGTTCTTCTTTGCTTACCTTTCCAATTACATGTGTTTCTTCTTGATTTTTTTTTTTTTTTGTGTTAGACGTAACACATGATCAACATGGGTAATATTCTAATGAAATTCATTTCTTATCTATTATTAATTGTTAATTTGTGGTTGTGGTAGAAAGATAGGAAATGGACACATCACAACTTTTTTCCTTAATTTCCTCAGTCTTTTGAGTATGAAATTTGGATATCTGTATTAATTTAACTTCTTTTTTTTCTTATTGAATGTGTTCTTTCTTTGTATCATATTTTTTATAGTTAGATACATTAGTCTAAACTTTAAGATCTTGTTGTTCTATTTGTTTATCATTTTATTGTTATTATTGTTCTTAAAACATATCTTGAAATGCCTTATAAATATATTCTAATCCTCGTGTGAAGTTTTTTTCTTGAGTTGGAACATATGTATCCAAAGTAAAGTGTTTCGCTCCATGATTGATTTAGGTCTGTTCAAAAAAATCTCTTTCATGGAATCAAAGCAATATAGATAATTTAGGTGATGCAACCCAAGCTTTTGGAATTATATTTGGCATCTTTGACGATACTCTTATCTACTATGCTACTATGCTTGCAGCATACACGCGGAAATAGTCGTCGCGTCATTGCAAAGGAAAATTGTCCACTGGCGGGGCCCACACAATACCTTACAAATTTCACGGTATGAGGAACGGGGCCAAATAAATTGTCCACTGGACGGCAACCACGTTCAGGAGGCATACTGGAAAGGCACAATCAGGGTAAGACGGCGCACACAAACTCTTTCATATGAGAGGAGAACCGTGATTTTGCCAATCTATGTGAAGAAGCAGAGTTGCAGTTGTCCACTGGCGGGGCCCACACAATAACTCACAAATTGCAATTGCAAACGGGGCCAAATAAATTGTCCAATGGACGGAAACCACGTTAAGGAGGCCTACTGGCAAGGCATAATCAGGGTAAGAGGGCCCACACAAACTCTTTCATATGAGAGGAGAACCGTTTGCCAATATATGTGAAGGAGCAGAGTTGCGGTTGTGCACTGGCGGGGCCCACACAATAACTCACAAATTGCAAATGGGGCCAAATAAATTGTCCAATGGACGGAAACCACGTTACGGAGGCATACCGGCAAGCCACAATCAGGGTAAGAGGGCCCACACAAACTCTTTCATATGAGAGGAGAATCGTGATTTTGCCAATGTCCATTACAGGAGAATATATGTGAAGAAGCAGAGTTGGGTTCTTACAGTCCATTTAGCTTTTCAACGATGGGTTTTCTCAATGTCTTGCAATCTTCTTTGCTTGTCACTAACAGTGGATATCTTAACCACTGAGGAGCAGATGTGATCAGAAACAATCAGTTCTCTATGCACCACTCATGGCTTCGCTCCAAGACTATATATGATGCATTGCTTCACCATCGAGGAGCAGATGCGATGGGAATCAATCATTCTTTTGTTCATTCTTCAGGGATTCTCACCAAGACTGGCGCATTTCTTAAACATGGAGGAGCAGATGTGACGGGAATCAATCAATCGTCAGTGCATTATTCAGTGCTTCCCACCAAGACGGGATATGATGTATTTCTTAACCACAGAGGACCAGATGTGAAGGAAAGTATAGCCAGCCTCATCTTTCATAATCTCGAAAACAAAGGATTCAAGGTGTTTTTCGACAAGAAATCTATCCAAGCTGGGGAAAGCATACCTCAATCGATAGAAGAAGTTATTCACTCAGCCTCTGTTCATATTCTCATATTCTCGCCCACTTATGTACAGTCGGTTTGGTGCCTGAAGGAACTTCAGCTCATCCTCAAGACGGGGCTCCCATAATTCCCCTTTTTTGTGGAATTCAGCCTTGCGAGCTTCGAATGAAGAACGAAGAGGGTGTGTATGCTCGAACATTTCAGAAGCACACTGCAAGGTTTGAGAGCCATGTACTTGAGGAATGGAAGGAGGCCCTTTCTGAGGTTTCGTTCATCAAGGGCTATATTTTTGAGGGGTAACAAAATTCCTTTTACTTGTTCTCTTGCTCTGTTTTCATGTGTTTTCTCATTCTTGGTTACTTAAGGGACATTAATATTAAATAGAATTTGAATATATGAAATAATCTTTTGAGGGGAGATTTATTGTGTATATTTCAGAGATCAAGGACAACTGCTGGAGGAAATCGCATTGAGTGTAACGCAGTTTATTGATATGGCAAAATTCCAACCAAATGTGCCCTGCTTTGATCTTCAAGATGATTCAAGGATTCGATCTCGTCCCTGTCGTTGGCGTTGGTGACTAGATTGTTGTCATCGATAGGTACTCCTGTTTGTAATCCTTATTTTGTGCGTACAACATCAGAAGAATCTCCTATGGGTGTTGCCATTGTACTTCTCATTGTTTTGATCATGATCTGGTACCAGTCTTTTGGAGAGAATGAGTCAATTGTATTATATACCCATATAATTATAGTTGCTTTTAGTTTATAGATCTGTTAAAATGACGCTCTGCGTTTATACTTTCATCAGGTGGGCTGATTTGTTTTGCACCAAGCTATGGGTTTTTCTTCTAATTAAATTTGTTTCACAAACGCCTTTTGTTTTTATTTTTATTTTTATTTTTTTCAGTTAATTTAGGATGAGATATAGAGTGCGCGCATGACTTGTGATGTATTTTATGAACTTAGTATCATTTTCTGCTTGCATTGCCTGAGACAGAAAATATCTCTAAAGATTTATAGGCTACTTCATGTAATTAATTAAACAATCAATCAATTAACTAAGATCCCGAGGTGAGTTTTGAAACAAGTTTTTATGCATATAGAAGCAAATGTTAAAATTGATAAAAAGATAAGGTGTTTAATTTCGTGATTAACAAGTGACACAAGCGTCGAGTTCCTACCGAGAGGTAAAAAACATCTAGTTTAGGGTCCATGGGCAACGTGGTCCCAAAATTGTATATTTGGGCACCATGTATACTAATAATTATTAAATGCAAGTAATCTTAAATGTTTGTAACAATGCTTGAGTTATCTGTGTATACATGCATGCATGTATACATGTGTCCACGTGCACACAATGCATAGAAGAGTGAAAAGCATTGTCGGCATCTGAACAAGTCTTAAAACATGAGGAGACTCAAGTTGCATTTGCAATATTAGAAGAAAGAAAACAGGAGAAATAAACTACTTATGAACAATGCACAATTTTTAATTTTTTTTTTTAATAAACCTTTCGCCCCATAAATTCATTAGTCATTTCAATTCCAACAAAGTTTTGATGTAGGAATATTTCGAAAGCATCAAATATCATTTGCAACAATTTACAAAAACATGTGTCCAGAGGCCAAAAAATATTGCATTTTTTACATGTCCCCGCATTATTGCATATAGACATATATCTATATGCATTTTCAAACAAAGTTTACCATACTTCTTTTTTTTGCTTCAATGTCTATTTCTAAATAAAATTATGTTTAGTGTGCTAGTGTAATGTGTATTTGTAAACTTTTTTAAGATCAATTAATCTTTTTTTTAATTTAATATGAAAGTTAGTTCTATATAAAGCTATTGATTTTATTAGAAATAAGATTTTAATTTTGTTAATGTAATACGAAAACATATTTTTGTGTATAGAACAATGTAATTATATTACAATAAATTCTTAGATGAATCACTAGGAAGCTATTGTTTTTATTATAAATAAGATTTTAATCTTGTTTATGTAATACGAATAGATATTTTTGTGTATATATATTAAACAAAAAATAATTTGCAAAGATACAAAGAACCTTATTACGTAAGATAAAATGTAGCTACACTAAAATAGTTGATATGTTTATAGCACTTTGCATTGAGAATAAAATGTAATAATTTGATTTATTAAAATGTAAAAAGTCAAATAAATGTTACAATAAATTCTTAGATGAATCATTAGAAAGCTATTGATTTTGTTATAAATAAGATCTTAATCTTGTTTACGTAATACAATTAAATATTTTTGTGTATATATATTAAACAAAAATAATTTGCAAAGATATAAAGAACCTTATTACCTGAGATAAAATGTAGCTACACTTAAATAATTCACATGTTTATAGCACTTTGCATTGAAATTATTGAGAGAGAAACATTTGTAACAATGCTCAAGGCATCTATGTATACATGTATGCATGTACACATGTATCGATGTGCACATAATGCAGACAAGAGTGAAAGGCATCCCCGACATTTGAACGAGTCTGAAAGCACGATGAGACTCAACTTGCATTTGCAGTATTAAATGAAAGAAAATAGGAGAAAGAAACTACTTATTAGCAATGCATATATCGAAGGGAAGCATAAGAATAGGATCCATGTAAACATTTATACATGCATGGATGTGTACATGTGTCCATGTAATTTGGTATGTAAACAAGAATCTATACATGCCTGCGTGCATAAAGCTAGAAATGTCAGAAACAATTTGCATTTGCAGTATTAAATGAAAGAAAACAGGAAAGATTAATTATTTATTAGCAATGCATATATCGAAGGAATGCATAAATATATGGATCAATGCAAACATTTATGCATGTAACAATATGTACATGTGCCCATGTAATTTGGTATGTAAACAAGAATCTATATATTCCTGCGTGCATAAAGTTAGAAATGTCAGAAACAACTTGCATCTGAAAGATATACAAAAAACATTTATGATCGAAACAAAAGAATAATACATTATTGTTTTTTGAAAAAGTGTATAAAGGATATCTAATGATGCATTTGAATGCATGTATACATGTAAATATTTGTTAAATCTAATGATACATTTTAGTCTGCAAGAAACTGTCATACGTGCTCTTAGTTATCTGTAATAAACAGGATGTAGAAAAAACGTTTTAAAAAAAACTCTTGAATACAATTGTATGTTATGGTAGTTATTTTGAAAGCCCTCAGTGTTTAATTGTATAACCTTGATATTTTCTTCATTTTTGCCTCTGTTTGGTATGGTGTGAATTTTGTTGTGATGGATGAAGGTATATTTGAGCTATAGATAGGTAAAGCTATGTAAGGGTAATAAAGAAGAATGAGCTATGTAAGTGCAACAAAGAGAGGGAATTGAGAGAATGATGAGATGCAAGTAAGGTATATGAATGCCTTATGAAAAGTATTTGATATGGGAGGCAAGGATATGCGAGCCTGGATATGAGAATGAATGGAATGGTAGGAATACTTATGCGTTCGCCCGGAATGCTTTTAACTGGTAGCATCGGCCAATCACATTTCACCATTTAACATATTACTTATTTTTTTGTATAGTTTGAATTTGAAAAGCTATTTGAACGCATAAATTGATTAAATAAATTTAAGCAAAGGTATAGTTTAAAAGTTGGCGGCTAGAGGTACGTAATCCATGAATGCAGATTAAATGCATTAAAATATTAGGAAAATGTGAGCGCATAAATTGTTTAAATAAATTTAAGCAAAGGCATAGTTTATAGAATTGGCAGGTAGACGTACGTAATGCATGAATACAAATTAAATGCATTGAATGGCATATGGCTCGAGGTGAAGGCGCTGGAATGGCTTGGTGGCCACGTGTGGCCAGGGTACTTTGGTCATTTAATATAGAGTTAAGCTACTTGTTATGCATCTCTATTACTTTGCGTGTGTTGTTTTTGTGTTCTGTAAGTGCGTGTTCTGAGGAATGCAACAGATTGGTGTGATTGCAAGGCAAGCATATAAATGGATTTAGAAATGTATTTGATTTGAGAAGAAAGGATGTACAAGGGTAGAAAATGAAATGAATGGAATCGATAGGGTATGAAGTGATCATCTCTTCCAACAAAGGGTGGAAGAATGTCTAGTTTGTTATTGGTTATGCTTTTTAAAATCATCATAGGGCTAAGTGTCTCAATACAAGCATAGAAAAAAGACTCATGTCCCATTTCTCACTCTCCTTCATACTGAACAAGGTGCCAAGATCCTTGAGCTTCATCGAAATGCGACAAGAGAAGAATAGATATAAATATATAATGATATTTAAGGATACAAGAGTCAAAAGAGAAAACAAAGTAGAAGTTGTAATGCATATATACTATGAAAATAATAAATACGTGGACTTTTTTGATAGATATAGCAATGAATACTTGTATTTCTACATGTGTGTATGTATACATTTGCAGTAAGAAATGTACTTTATGATCTGATTCAGGAAGCAAAAATGTATTATTTTTTTGTTTGAATTATTAAATGCAAATAATATTAAAGGTTTGTAAGAATGTTTGAGCCATCTATGTATACATGCATGCATGTATACATGTATCGATGTGCTCAGAATGCATAGAAGAGTGACAAGCATCCTTGACATCTGAATGAGAAATTTGAATGGAAAACACTAAAATCGATTAGAAATAGAAAGTTATAATCAAAGCATTCTAAATGCATCAAAGCACAATGAGACTAAACTTGCATTTGCAGTAGTAAACGAAAGAAAATAGGGAAAATGAATTACTTATCAGCAATGCATATATGGAAGGAATGCATAAATACATGGATCCATGTAAACATTTGTGCATGCATGGATGTGTACATGTGTCCATGTAATTTGGTACGTAAACAAGAATCTATAAATGCCTATGTGCATAAAGTTAGAAATGTCAGAAACAATTTGCATTTGAAACATATACATTATTGTTTTTTGAACAAGTGTATAAAGGATATCTAACTATGCATATGAATGCATGTACACATGTAAATATTTGTTAAATTTGATGATACATTTTAGTCTCCAAGAAACTGTCATACGTGCTCTTAGTTATCTGTAATAAACAGGATGTAGAAAAAACGTTTTGAAAAGAGCTCTTGAATACAAGTATATGTTATGATAGTTATTTTGAAAGCCCTCAGTGTTTAACTGAATAACCTTGATATTTTCTTCATCTTTTTCTTTGTTTGGTATGGTGTGAATTTTGTTGTGATGGATGAAGGTACATTAAAGGTATACATAGATAAAGACATGTGAGGGTAAAAAAGAAGAATGAGTTATGCATGTGGAACACAGAGAGTGAATTAGGAGAATGATGAGATGCAAGTAAGGTATATGAATAAGTTATGAAAAGTATTTGATATGGGAGGCAAGGATATGCAAGAGCCCATATGAGAATGAATGGAATGTAAATGTTACAAGTTTATCATTTTTTAGTTATATGCTTAAAATTAAATGCAAGAAAACAAAATTTGAATGAGGGAGCTGGAATAAATGAAAAAGGGAATGCAACAGATTTGTGTGATCCAAGAAAAGCATATAAATGGATTTTGAAATGTATTTGATTTCAGAAAAAGGGACGTGCAAGGGTAGAAATGGAAATGAATGGAATCAATAGGGTATGAAGTGATCATTTCTTCCAACAAAGGGTGGAAGAATGTCTATTTTGTTATTGGTTATGCTTTTTAAAATCATCATAGGGCTGAGTGTCTCAATACAAGCATAGAAAAAAGACTCATGTCCCATTTCTCACTCTCCTTCGTAGTGAACAAGGTTCCGAGATCCTTGAGCTTCCTTGAAATGCGACAAGAGAAGAATAGATATAAATATATAATGATATTTAAGGATATTACCTTAGAATTTATATTGCAATAACTTGAATGTGACCTTCAAAAATATTGGAAAACTAATAAAATATTTATCAAATTAGAGAGATATACACTTCCTAAAATGAACTCTAAAATAACATATATCATTTTTCTTGTCTTCATAGTGCCTATATTATTCTGTAATACCACTTGTAATGAATGAAATTGCATAATAAAACAATAGAGTAAGAAATATACTACAAATACTTGATAATAGTAAGTCAATTTCAAGAGACAAGTTCTCAAAGTTTCCAAGAAGAACACAATTCAGAATATGATGATAATAAACTAGCAAAAACTTGTAAAAAAAGACAAAATGAAAATAATAAGTATGGTAGGCCAGGAAAATGAGAAAACGAAAATGTTGATGCGTTAGAGAACAATAAATGCATGGAAAGAGAAATACGTAGAGCTATTCACAGATATATGCATGGATGCATCGACAGACACATGTATACACAGAAGATAGAACTACATGGACAGATGGAGAAATGAATTCATGTATACATGGATCCATGCATATTTGCATATAGATACAAATGCATATGCTACATGAAAGGATGTATTCATATACACATGGAAATATGGATGAAGGCATATATGCATATATGCATGTATGGACAATATGCATGATTGTATGTCAACATACAACTTTTGAATTTTTTATATTGGAAAATTAGCATTTATCTGTTCCTATTTATCAAAATAGCTTTATAAATCATTATTGTTATAGAAAATTAGTGAAATGGCATCGCATAGATTGATTAAATAAATTTAAGGAAAGGGATAGTTAATAAAACTGGTGAGTAGAGGTACGCAATCCATGAGTGCAAATTAAATGCATTGAAATATTAGGATAATGCGAACACATAGAGAGGTTAAAATAATTGAAGGAAATGCATTAAATGGCATCTGGGTGGTGGGGAAGGTGCTGGAATGGCTTGGTGGCCATTGGTGGCCAACATAGGTGCACAAATGCATATGTGCATGTTTTACATGCACACATGTATAGATGGATACATAGACACATGTATACAGACAGAGATAGATATGTTACAGAGAGAGCTGTGTAGATACATGGATGTGTAGAAATATGCATATATGCATCTGCAAATGGGCAGAGACAAAGACATATACATAGGTGCATGAGTCCATAGATGCATATATACATGTATTCATGCAAGATATCGATAGATGCATATATACATGGATGTGTGCATGTAATCCATAGGTGCATATATGCATAAATTGATGTATACATGTAGCCGTAGATACATCCATACATATATAGACAGATGCATAAAGAGACGGTGAGATATATGCATAAATTGATATATGCATGATTGCATCTATGGATACACATATACATAATAAGATGAAGAAAAAGAGATATTTATATATGCATATACGGAACCATATAAAATTGAAATATGTTTAGCATATTGTAATCATTGAGTATTTAGACCGAATACCTTGATAGTGGCATGTTAACTGTGTCACTGTTATCGAGTTTCTAGTGCTCATTTACCCTTGTAAAAATGCATATGTAATTAATTAGGTAGCTGTTAATTAGTCTTTAAATACATAATAATTAAAAGAAAGAAATAATGATAATTATCGTTGTGCATATTTCAGTTAGAAATGAAAGCCAATTAACAAAGTAGCAATGGAAAACGATGTGCATGTTAATATGTTAGAGGGCATGTGTTTGTCCATAATTGTATAAGGATGTCATGAGTTGTGATTTCTACTTGCATGTAGTTGTATTAAACAATTAATAGTAAGTATAGAATGACCCAATTAGGTTGGAAACTGAATATTTATGTGGCTTTTAGATGATACCAGGTTTGGAGCCATGATACTTGTTAGATGCTAAAACGTGACAGTAATCATAGCGTATTAGCTAATAGGACCAGGTGACATTCCACTCATGTCAATCTAGTCAGTTCCATATTTCTCATTTACCCTTGTTTGATCTGATATGTGACTAATTAGGTAGCTATTAACTAGTGTTTAAATACACATAAATAAAAAGAAAGGAATAAATACAATTATGCTTCTGTACATATTAGCTGTCAATGAAAGCGAAATAACAAAGTAGCAGTAGAAAACCATGTGCATGTTAATATGTTGGAGAGCATGAATGTGTGCATCACTATATAATTATCTAGAAAGCCCTCTGTTTGACTACGTAACCGCGATATTTTGTTCATACTTTTCTTTGTTCTGTATGGTGCAAATGTTGTTGTGATACATGATACACATTTAGGCATGCATAGAAACCATATATGCATACATACATGTATCCATGCATGGTATTCATAAATGCATAAATGCATATACCAATGTCTACCTATTTTTTGTATGCTCCCATTGTTTGCATTTATGCCTATGAGGACAATAAACATGACTTTTAACAAAATCCCTCTATGCTTTATACTTTCATGACAACAGAAAAGCTCAAAACAACACACTGTCGACTTATTCTTTGAAAGCATAGCTAAAGGTACATAATTCATTGATGAAAAATCAATGCATTAAATGGCATCTGACTAAAGAGGAGGCTGTTTGGATTCCTAATTAGTCTTTGAATATATAACAATTAAAAGAGAGAAATAAGTATAATTATCCTTGGCCACATTTCACATTTTCACCTTTCAATCAAAGTCAATTAACAAAATAGCAATAAGACCTAAAGAAGGTTCAAGGAGTATGTTGGTAGAAAACCATATTATGGACAATGGCTAGAGAATGTGTTGAAATTGCTTTATAAACTTTGAAGCAAATGCATTTTTCCTTCTATTTACTTTCATTGTACATCTTAAATGGAAGTTGGGTGTCGCATTGCTGCAATGCATTTGGATACTTTGATTATAAAATCATAGTTAAGATCATTTTAAGTGTTATCCATTGAAATCTTCAATCTGAGTCTTAGAGGCAATGCACAACTGTCCCATAAAGAGAGCTTTGGAACAAAAGTGCTATCATAAAGGATAGAGGGGTATTGTCAAATATTGTGGTTATTGTCGTGATAGGCACACATGCAAAATATCGAAGCATAGAGAAAGCAAGTGAACTCTTTAAAAATACCATGAAACATAGTCTTTCTATGCATCCATGCATAGAGGTATACATGTATATATGTGTACATGTAATTATCGTACATGTTGACATAATAATTAAAATAAAGAAATAATTACAATTATCCTTGTGTACACTTGAACTGTTGATCAAAGGAAATTGACAAATAAGCACTAGGAAACCATGTGTGTGTTAATATGTTGGATAACATGTACTTGTGCATAGGTGTATATGGATATGGAAACCTGAATTTGAAAATAAATGGAGTGGAAATGGCATGAGTTTAACAATTTTCAGCTCTACATAGAAAATTAAATGCAAGATATAAGTAGATTATTAAATGTATTTGAAACAGGAAGAAAAGATATTGAAGCCTGGAAATGCAAATGAATGGAATAAAAAGCCTATGAAGTCATCATTTCTTTCATCATAGGGTGCAGCAATTGCCAGTTTGTTATTGGTTATGCTTTATAAAATCATCATAGGGCTGATTGTCTAGATACATATATAGAAGAAAAGCTCAAGGCCCATTCCTTACTCTTTGTCGTACACAACAAGGTGTTGAGATCCTTGAATTTTTAGATCATGAAATTAGGAAAATGCGAATGGTAGTGCATATCGAGTGCACTTAGTGCTTGAGGCAATAAGCAATTGCATATCTTAGTATCTTTAGATTTTAGATCGCATAGGTAACATGTGCTTCAAAGTCATCTAGTTAGGGTAATATGATCACTTTTTGCATATTGCTATTTAATTCTGGAAGTTGATGTTTCAAAAGTTATTTTTTTTATTTGGAAAGTGGTATTTATCTGTTTTTGTTGTTTGTGTTTCAAAGTGAATGCATTAAATGGCATGTGGATTTGTCATGGAATATAGATTTAAGTGACTAGAGATGCATTGTGATTACTTTGAGCATTTCAGTTCTGTTATTCTGCAGATCTGTGTAGTCACAAGAGATGTTGTTGGTGCAGAGTCAAGACCGAAAAATGAGCTACTTGATACATGTATCCATAGATACACGGATGTGGACATCCATCATGGTATCCATAGATGCGTAGATACATGTATCTATGAATACATGTATCCATAGATACATCGACACATATATGGATAGGTGCCTGTATACATACGCACATAGAAGCACAGATACATATATGCGTGGATGCATTTATAGGTAGAAGAATAAATAGAAACATAGTTACATGGATAGATAGATACATACATAGTTGGATACATAAATGCTTAAATATGCATGTATGGAAATATCCATGGATTGCATATGAATTTGCATAGATACATATATCCATGCATGCATGTATTGTAGTACACATGGATGCATGTATATGTGTACCTATGGGTAGGATGCATGGAAGCATGTAAATAGAAGAATTTTGTGAAATGTCATAGCAATTGTCCTCATAGGCACGTATGCAAAAAATGGAAGCATACAAAAGGCAAGTGAACTGTTTGACAAAAGTCATCGAATAAATGTGGATCCATGAAATGTGGTTTGAAAGGGATTATGTAGAAGCCCTTTTGTCTATTCTGTTGACTGCATGTGAGTCCTGTAAAGACTATATATCTTCAATTGGTTTAGAGGTGTCTCATAGAGAGAGCTTTAGAACCAATGTGTTGTTAACCTATACCATAATGAGAAGTTTGGAACAATGTAAACCTAAACTCTGCAATTGCAGCTAAGGCATTCTTAAACCTAAACTCTGCAATTGTAGCTAATGCAGAACATATGAGAATATGATAACCAGAGTCATTGATAATGTAGAAACTATGAAGCATAAATGGTAAACTATGAAACACAAATGCTTGAACAGTTATCTTTATATGTATGAATAGAGTGATGCTTGAATAAAAGATTATTTAGTTTATGTATGTGTTATCCTTTTAGTTTGTTGCATTTCATTTGAGATCAACTTTTCTAATAGTTTAGAGAGTTACATCTATTCTAGTGTGAGTGACATAAGGAAATAGAGGAGTAAGAAGCACAAAATTACAAAGTATGCAAGGGAGTTAGAGTTTAAGAACATCTCATATCTCTTAAGCATTTACAACATTAACATTCTCATGCACAACAAAGTGAAAACCACACTCATATTTGAACTATGACACAATAGAAAGCTTACGAATGAAAAACAGTAAGAGTTTAACAAAGCTCACATATTTTGTCAATGACGAACTCATTGATAGGCATAAATATTTGTGAGTTGATGAAGAAAAAACCTATGAAAAAGATGAAAAAAAAACCTAATAAAAATACAACCTTAGTGACTAATAATGTAGAACCTATGAGAATAAGATATCCAGAGTGAATGACAATGCAAAAGCTATGAAAATAAGATAACTAGAGTGAATGATAATGCAAAACCTATGAGAATAAGATAAGCAGAGTGAATGATAATGCAGGACATATGAAACAGAAATGGTAAACCATGACTAATATTTATGATATAAATGATAATGTAGAACCTATGAGACTACGATAAGCAGAGTGAATGATAATGCAGAACCTATGAGACTAGATAAGTAGAATGAATGATAATGCAAAACCTATGAGACTACGAAAAGGAGAGTGAATGATAATGCAGAACCTATGAAACAGAAATGCTAAACTATGAGTGTAATATTTTCAATATAAACCCTACTGAAACAGAAAGGCTAAACTATGACTGTAACATTTTCAATATAAGCCTTAGGGAAACAAAGATGGTAAACTATGATTGTAATATTTGTAGTATAAACCCTAAGGAAATTGAAATGGTAAACTATGATTGTAACATTTTCAATATAAACCTTTGGGAAACAGAAATGGCAGATTGTGACTGTAATATTTGCAATATAAACCTTAGGGAATTTATATGCTAATAAATGAATGTTGTTGACTTAGCACCTTGTTTATGTTGTGTAGTTATGATTGATGTGAAAGTGACGCTCGCATTGGTGCGACAGTTGGATTTACCAGTTTACGAGGAAGGGTGCATGTCTTAATGTTTGGACTGTTTAAATTCCATGTTGGAATGCTACTTGTTATATGTTAGATACAAGTTGGATACACTTCATCATGTTTGGCTGCTAGTGTGTACTTGTTTTGTTTTGAAATGAATGCTATTAAGTGAGCATTTTAAATCTTATTTATGTTTGATGTCATCATGCCTATGTATGAATGAATTTTTTTTAAAGTTGTGGAGGATCGGCATATAGGTGTGGGCCCCCACAAACGCATGTCCCATCGCACGTTGTGCCCCCCGCTTACATATCGGCTCCTCTACCCTACTCGTTTTGACTAGTAAGTATGACATAATTATGATGCCCCTGAGAAGAGAATATATATGAAGAGTCAACTGTTGGTGCCCCAATAACGAAAGTTTTTAGTTGTGGCATCTTATCAACAATTAGAATTTAAGGAGTAATGATTGTTCTAAATAGCCTTTGGCTACTTCCATTCAACTGAATAAATTCTCAAATCCTCTATATCTGCACTCTAGTCATAATCCAAACCACCTAAGGTTATGTCATAGTCAAATGCAAGTTTTCAACCTTCACACATCAAGGTAAAATTGATCCTTATGATTCTTATAAGTTGAGAAGATAAAGCTTAGCTTACCTTTAGTTGAGTTGCTAAAGATGCATGTGGTTAAGAAAGCATTCAACATTCTTAAGATCCCTAGGAGAATTTTTTCATAAGAAACCCTATCATCTAAAGATTTTTTTAGAAAGGATGTTGTTCTTAAGAAAATAAAATAAAATTCATATTTAAATGGCAGATGCACAAATAGTCTTGTGTAAAGAAAAAACTGAAACAATTCCATTCTTATTAACTTGAGATCATTAGGTTAGAATTTGCATAGTTTCTTAGTAAATTCTAGAGCATCCACAAATGTCATACCATTATCAATATGTCAAATCTTAGAACTTACTTATGCTAAATATTCGAAAAAGGTTACTTAGTTAGACAAGATTGAAACTAATGTTATAGCTGAATTAACTCACATCCATATGCAGTTGGCATATGATCCTAGAGTCCAACATTATTTTGATATACCAGTTGTAATTATCATTGAAGTTTATCACATGCTATTAAATAAAGATTGGTCTAAGACACTAAAGTGAGGGATGACACTCTAATAAGAAAATATAGAAGGTAAAATGAATATGAAAGTCACAACAAATAAGGTACAATAAAAAAAGACCAAAGTGTAAAGGAAAATAAGGGAAGCCAATAGGTAAAAAGTGAGATCTAAGCTATAGGTTATATGAATATATGTTGCAAAAAGAATTATAAATCATTGAACAAAATTTTTAGGTGTGACCTTTACCTTTAAATTTTTATTCTTATGCACATCAAGTAACTCATCATGGTACTAACAAAAGTGATCAAATATATCTTAATATTCCTTTATTTTTGTTCTTCTTTGCTTACCTTTCCAATTACATGTGTTTCTTCTTGATTTTTTTTTTTTTGTGTTAGACGTAACACATGATCAACATGGGTAATATTCTAAGGAAATTCATTTCTTATCTATTATTATTTTTTAATTTGTGGTTGTGGTAGAAAGATAGGAAATGGACACATCACAACTTTTTTCCTTAATTTCCTCAATCTTTTGAGTATGAAATTTGGATATCTGTATTAATTTAACTTCTTTTTTTTCTTATTGAATGTGTTCTTTCTTTGTATCATATTTTTTATAGTTAGATACATTAGTCTAAACTTTAAGATCTTGTTGTTCTATTTATTTATCATTTTATTGTTATTATTGTTCTTAAAACATATCTTGAAATGCCTTATAAATATATTCTAATCCTTGTGTGAAGTTTTTTTCTTGAGTTGGAACACATGTATCCAAAGTAAAGTGCTTCACTCCATAATTGATTTAGGTATGTTCAAAAAAATCTCTTTCATGGAATCCAAGCAATATAGATAATTTAGGTGATGCAACCCAAGCTTTTGGAATTATATTTGGCATCTTTGACGATACTCTTATCTACTACGCTACTATGCTTGCAGCAGACACGGGGAAATAGTCGTCGCGTCATTGCAAAGAAAAATTTTCCACTGGCGGGGCCCACACAATACCTTACAAATTTCACAGTATGAGGAACGGGGCCAAATAAATTGTCCACTGGACGGCAACCACGTTCAGGAGGCATACTGGAAAGGCACAATCAGGGTAAGACGGCGCACACAAACTCTTTCATATGAGAGGAGAACCGTGAGTTTTCCAATATATGTGAAGAAGCAGAGTTGCGGTTGTCCACTGGCGGGGCCCACACAATAACTCACAAATTGCATTTGCAAACGGGGCCAAATAAATTGTCCAATGAACGACAACCACGTTAAGGAGGCATACTGGCAAGGCACAATCAGGGTAAGGGGGCCCACACAAACTCTTTCATATGAGACGAGAACCGTGATTTTTCCAATGTCCATTACAGGAGAATATATGTGAAGAAGCAGAGTTGGGTTCTTACAGTCCATTTAGCTTTTCAACGATGGGTTTTCTCAATGTCTTGCAATATTCTTTGCTTGTCACTAACACTGGATATCATAACCACCGAGGAGCAGATGTGATCAGAAACAATCGGTTCTCTATGCACCACTCATGGCTTCGCTCCAAGACTGTATATGATGCATTGCTTCACCATCGAGGAGCAGATGCGATGGGAATCAATCATTCTTTTGTTCATTCTTCAGGGATTCTCACCAAGACTGGCGCATTTCTTAAACATGGAGGAGCAGATGTGACGGGAATCAATCAATCATCAGTGCATTATTCAGTGCTTCCCACCAAGACGGGATATGATGTATTTCTTAACCACAGAGGACCAGATGTGAAGGAAAGTATAGCCAGCCTCATCTTTCATAATCTCGAAAGAAAATGATTCAAGGTGTTTTTCGACAAGAAATCTATCCAAGCTGGGGAAAACGTACCTCAATCGATAGAAGAAGCTATTCACTCAGCCTCTGTTCATATTCTCATATTCTCGCCCACTTATGTACAGTCGGTTTGGTGCCTGAAGGAACTTCAGCTCATCCTCAAGACAGGGGCTCCCATCATTCCCCTCTTTTGTGGAATTCAGCCTTGCGAGCTTCGAATGAAGAACGAAGAGGGTGTGTATGCTCGAACATTTCAGAAGCACACTGCAAGGTTTGAAAGTCATGTACTTGATGAATGGAAGGAGGCAATTTCTGAGGTTTTGTTCATCAAGGGCTATATTTTGGAGGGGTAACAAAATTCCTTTTACTTGTTCTCTTGCTCTGTTTTCATGTGTTTTCTCATTCTTGGTTACTTAAGGGACATCAATATTAAATAGAATTTGAATATATGAAATAATATTTTGAGGGGAGATTTGTTGTGTATATTTCAGAGATCAGGGACAACTGCTGGAGGAAATCGCAATGAGTGTAACACAGTTTATTGATATGGCGAAATTCCAACCAAATGTGCCCTGCTTTGATCTTCAAGATGATTCAAAGATTCGATCTCGTCCCTGTCATTGGCGTTGGTGACTAGATTGTTGTCATCGATAGGTACTCCTGTTTGTAATCCTTATTCTGTGCGTACAACATCAGAAGAGTCTCCTTTGGGTGTTGCCATTGTACTTCTCATTGTTTTGATCATGATCTGGTACCAGTCTTCTGGAGAGAATGAGTCAATTGTATTATATACCCATATAATTATAGTTGCTTTTAGTTTATAGATCTGTTAAAATGACGCTCTGCGTTTATACTTTTATCAGGTGGGCCGATTTTTTTTGCACCAAGCTATGGGTTTTTCTTCTAATTAAATTTGTTTCACAAACGCCTTTTGTTTTTATTTTTTTTATTTTTATTTTTCAGTTAATTTAGGATGAGATATAGAGTGCGCGCATGACTTGTGATGGATTTTATGAACTTAGTATCATTTTCTGCTTGCATTGCCTGAGATAGAAAAGATCTCTAAAGATTTATAGGCTACTTCATGTAATTAATTAAACAATCAATCAATTAACTAAGATCCCGAGGTGAGTTTCGAAACAAGTTTTTATGCATATAGAAGCAAATGTTAAAATTGATAAAAAGATAAGGTGTTTAATTTCATGATTAACAAGTGACGCAAGCGTCGAGTTCTTGCCGAGAGGTAAAAAACATCTAGTTTAGGGTCCATGGGCAACGTGGTCCCAAAATTGTATATTTGGGCACCATGTATACTAATAATTATTAAATGCAAGTAATCTTAAATGTTTGTAACAATGCTTGAGTTTTATGTGTATACATGCATGCATGTATACATGTGTCCACGTGCACACAATGCATAGAAGAGTGAAAAGCATTGTCGACATCTGAACAAGTCTTAAAGCACGAGGAGACTCAAGTTGCATTTGCAATATTAGAAGAAAGAAAACAGGAGAAATAAACTACTTATGAACAATGCACAATTTTTAATTTTTTTTTTTAATAAACCTTTCGCCCCATAAATTCATTAGTCATTTCAATTCCAACAAAGTTTTGATGTAGGAATATTTCGAAAGCATCAAATATCGTTTGCAACAATTTACAAAAACATGTGTCCAGAGGCCAAAAAATATTGCATATAGACATATATCTATATGCATTTTCAAACAAAGTTTACCATACTTCCTTTTTCTGCTTCAATGTCTATTTCTAAATAAAATTATGTTTAGTGTGCTAGTGTAATGTGTATTTGTAAACTTTTTTAAGATCAATTAATCATTTTTTTAATTTAATATGAAAGTTAGTTCTATATAAAGCTATTGATTTTATTAGAAATAAGATTTTAATTTTGTTAATGTAATACGAAAACATATTTTTGTGTATAGAACAATGTAATTCTATTACAATAAATTCTTAGATGAATCACTAGGAAGCTATTGTTTTTATTATAAATAAGATTTTAATCTTGTTTATGTAATACGAATAGATATTTTTGTGTATATATATTAAACAAAAAATAATTTGCAAAGATATAAAGAACCTTATTACCTGAGATAAAATGTAGCTACACTTAAATAATTCACATGTTTATAGCACTTTGCATTGAAATTATTGAGAGAGAAACATTTGTAACAATGCTCAAGGCATCTATGTATACATGTATGCATGTACACATGTATCGATGTGCACATAATGCAGACAAGAGTGAAAGGCATCCCTAGCATTTGAACGAGTCTGAAAGCACGATGAGACTCAACTTGCATTTGCAGTATTAAATGAAAGAAAATAGGAGAAAGAAACTACTTATTAGCAATGCATATATCGTAGGGAAGCATAAGAATAGGATCCATGTAAACATTTATACATGCATGGATGTGTACATGTGTCCATGTAATTTCGTATGTAAACAAGAATCTATACATGCCTACGTGCATAAAGCTAGAAATGTCAGAAACAATTTGCATTTGCAGTATTAAATGAAAGAAAACAGGAAAAATTAATTATTTATTAGCAATGCATATATCGAAGGAATGCATAAATATATGGATCAATGCAAACATTTATGCATGTAACCATATGTACATGTGCCCATGTAATTTGGTATGTAAACAAGAATCTATATATTCCTACGTGCATAAAGTTAGAAATGTCAGAAACAACTTGCATCTGAAAGATATACAAAAAACGTTTATGATCGAAACAAAAGAATAATACATTATTGTTTTTTGAAAAAAGTGTATAAAGGATATCTAATGATGCATTTGAATGCATGTATACATGTAAATATTTGTTAAATCTAATGATACATTTTAGTCTGCAAGAAACTGTCATACGTGCTCTTAGTTATCTGTAATAAACAGGATGTAGAAAAAATGTTTAAAAAAAAACTCTTGAATACAATTGTATGTTATGGTAGTTATTTTGAAAGCCCTCAGTGTTTAATTGCATAACCTTGATATTTTCTTAATTTTTCCCTCTGTTTGGTATGGTGTGAATTTTGTTGTGATGGATGAAGGTATATTTGAGCTATAGATAGGTAAAGCTATGTAAGGGTAATAAAGAAGAATGAGCTATGTAAGTGCAACAAAGAGAGGGAATTGAGAGAATGATGAGATGCAAGTAAGGTATATGAATGCCTTATGAAAAGTATTTGATATGGGAGGCAAGGATATGCGAGCCTGGATATGAGAATGAATGGAATGGTAGGAATACTTATGCGTTCACCCGGAATGCTTTTAACTGGTAGCAACGGCCAATCACATTTTTCCATTAAACATATTACTTATTTTTTTGTATAGTTTGAATTTGAAAAGCTATTTGAACACATAAATTGATTAAATAAATTTAAGCAAAGGTATAGTTTAAAAGTTGGCGGCTAGAGGTACGTAATCCATGAATGCAGATTAAATGGATTAAAATATTAGGAAAATGCGAGTGCATAAATTGTTTAAATAAATTTAAGCAAATGCATAGCTTATAGAACTGGCAGGTAGACGTACGTAATGCATGAATACAAATTAAATGCATTAAATGGCGTATGGCTCGAGGTGAAGGTGCTGGAATGGCTTGGTGGCCACATGTGGCCAGGGTACTTTGGTCATTTTATATAGAGTTAAGCTACTTGTTATGCATCTCTATTACTTTGCGTGTGTTGTTTTTGTGTTCTGTAAGTGCGTGTTCTCAGGAATGCAACAGATTGGTGTGATTGCAAGGCAAGCATATAAATGGATTTAGAAATGTATTTGATTTGAGAAGAAAGGATGTACAAGGGTAGAAATGGAAATGAATGGAATCGATAGGGTATGAAGTGATCATTTCTTCCAACAAAGGGTGGAAGAATGTCTAGTTTGTTATTGGTTATGCTTTTTAAAATCATCATAGGGCTAAGTGTCTCAATACAAGCATAGAAAAAATACTCATGTCCCATTTCTCACTCTCCTTCATACTGAACAAGGTGCCAAGATCCTTGAGCTTTGTTGAAATGCGACAAGAGAAGAATAGATATAAATATATAATGATATTTAAGGATACAAGAGTCAAAAGAGAAAACAAAGTAGAAGTTGTTATGCATATACTATGAAAATAATAAATACGTGCACTTTTTTGATAGATATAGCAATGAATACTTGTATTTCTACATGTGTGTATGTATATATTTGCAAAAAGAAATGTACTTTATGATCTAATTCAGGAAGAAAAAATGTATTATTTTTTTGTTTGAATTATTAAATGCAAATAATATTAAAGGTTTGTAAGAATACTTGAGCCATCTATGTATACATGCATGCATGTATACATGTATCGATGTGCTCAGAATGCATAGAAGAGTGACAAGTATCCTTGACATCTGAACGAGAAATTTGAATGGAAAAGACTAAAATTGATTAGAAATAGAAATTTATAATCAAAGCATTCTAAATGCATCAAAGCACAATGAGACTAAACTTGCATTTGTAGTAGTAAACGAAAGAAAACAGGGAAAATGAACTACTTATCACCAATGCATATATGGAAGGAATGCATAAATACATGGATCCATGTAAACATTTGTGCATGCATGGATGTGTACATGTGTCCATGTAATTTGGTATGTAAACAAGAATCTATATATGCCTATGTGCATAAAGTTAGAAATGTCAGAAACAATTTGCATTTGAAACATATACATTGTTGTTTTTTGAACAAGTGTATAAAGGATATCTAACGATGCATATGAATGCATGTATACATGTAAATATTTTTTCAATCTAATGATACATTTTAGTCTCCAAGAAATTGTCATACGTGCTCTTAGTTATCTATAATAAATAGGATGTAGAAAAAATGTTTTGAAAAGTGCTCTTGAATACAAGTATATGTTATGATACTTATTTTGAGAGCCCTTAGTGTTTAATTGCATTAGCTTGATATTCTCTTCGTCTTTTTCTTTGTTTGGTATGGTGTGAATTTTGTTGTGATGGATGAAGGTACATTTGAGGTATAGATAGATAAAGATATGTGAGGGTAAAAAAGAAGAATGAGTTATGCATGTGCAACAAAGAGAGGGAATTGAGAGAATGATGAGATGCAAGTAAGGTATATGAATAAGTTATGAAAATTATTTGATATGGGAGGCAAGGATATGCAAGAGTCGATATGAGAATGAATGGAATGTAAATGTTACGAGTTTATCATTTTTTAGTTATACGCTTAAAATTAAATGCAAGAAAATAAAATTTGAATGAGGGAGCTGGATTGAATGAAAAAGGGAATGCAACAGATTTGTGTGATCCAAGACAAGCATATAAATGGATTTTGAAATGTATTTGATTTCAGAAAAAGGGATGTGCAAGGGTAGAAATGGAAATGAATGGAATCAATAGGGTATGAAGTGATCATTTCTTCCAACAAAGGGTGGAAGAATGTCTAGTTTGTTATTGGTTATGCTTTTTAAAATCATCATAGGGCTGAGTGTCTCAATACAAACATAGAAAAAAGACTCATGTCCGATTTCTCACTCTCCTTCGTAGTGAACAAGGTTCCGAGATCCTTGAGCTTCCTCGAAATGCGACAAGAGAAGAATAGATATAAATATATAATAATATTTAAGGATATTACCTTAGAATTTATATTGCAATAACTTGAATATGACCTTCAAAAATATTGCAAAGCTAATAAAATATTTATCAAATTAGCAAGATATACACTTCCTAAAATGAACTCTAAAATAACATATATCATTTTTTCTTGTCTTCATAGTGCCTATATTATTCTGTAATACCACTTGTAATGAATGAAATTGCATAATAAAACAATAGAGTAAGAAATATACTACAAATACTTGATAATAGTAAGTTAGTTTCAAGAGACAAGTTCTCAAAGTTTCCAAGAAGAACACAATTCAGAATATGATGATAATAAACTAGCAAAAACTTGTAAAAAAAGACAAAATGAAAACAATAAATATGGTAGGCCATGAAACTGAGAAAATGCAAATGCTGATGCGTTAGAGAACAATAAATGCATGGACAGAGAAATACGTAGAGCTATTCACAGATATATGCATGGATGCATCGACAGACACATGTATAGACAGAAGATAGAACTACATGGACAGATGGAGAAATGAATTCATGTATACATGGATCCATGCATATTTGCATATAGATACAAATGCATATGCTACATGAAAGGATGTATTCATATACACATGGAAATATGGATGAAGGCATATATGCATATATGCATGTATGGACAATATGCATGATTGTATGTCAACATACAACTTTTGATTTTTTTATATTGGAAAATTAGCATTTATCTGTTCCTATTTATCAAAATAGCTTTATAAATCATTGTTGTTATAGAAAATCAGTGAAATGCGATCGCATAGATTGATTAAATAAATTTAAGGAAAGGAATAGTTAATAAAACTAGTGAGTAGAGGTATGCAATCCATGAGTGCAAATTAAATGCATTGAAATATCAAGAAAATGCGAACACATAGAGAGGTTAAAATAATTGAAGCAAATGCATTAAATGGCATCTGGGTGGTGGGGAAGCTGTTGGAATGGCTTGGTGGCCATGGGTGGCCAGCATAGGTGCACAAATGCATATGTACATGTTTTACATGCACAAATGCATATGTGCATGTTTTACATGCACACATGTATAGATGGATGCATAGACACATGTATACAGATAGAGATATATATGTTACAGAGAGAGTTGTGCAGATACATGGATGTGTAGAAATATGCATATATGCATTTGCAAATGAGCAGAGACAAAGACATATACATAGGTGCATGAGTCCATAGATGCATATATACATGTATTCATGCAAGATATCGATAGATGGATATATACATGGATGTGTGCATGTAATCCATAGGTGCATATATGCATAAATTGATGTATACATGTAGCCGTAGATACATCCATACATATATAGACATATGCATAAAGAGATGGTGAGATATATGCATAAATTGATATATGCATGATTGCATCTATGGATACACAAATACATAATAAGATGAAGAAAAAGAGATATTTGTATATGCATATATCGAACCATATAAAACTGAAATATGTTTAGCATATTGTAATCAATGAGTATTTAGACCGAATACCTTGATAGTGGCATGTTAACTGTGTCATTGTTATCGAGTTTCTAGTGCTCATTTACCCTTGTAAAAATGCATATGTAATTAATTAGGTAACTGTTAATTAGTCTTTAAATACATAATAATTAAAAGAAAGAAATAATGATAATTATCGTTGTGCATATTTTAGTTATAAATGAAAGCCAATTAACAAAGTAGCAATGGAAAACGATGTGCATGTTAATATGTTAGAGGGCATGTATTTGTCCATAATTGTATAAGGATGTCATGAGTTGTGATTTCTACTTGCATGTAGTTGTATTAAACAATTAATAGTAAGTATAGAATGACCCAATCGGGTTGGAAACTGAATATTTATGTGGCTTTTAGATGATACCGGGTTTGGAGCCATGAGACTTGTTAGATGCTAAAACGTGACAGTAATCATAGCGTATTAGCTAATAGGACCAGGTGACATTCCACTCATGTCAATCTAGTCAGTTCCATATTTCTCATTTACCCTTGTTTGATCTGATATGTGACTAATTAGGTAGCTGTTAACTAGTGTTTAAATACACAAAAATAAAAAAGAAAGAAATAAATACAATTATGCTTCTGTACATATTAGCTGTCAATGAAAGCGAAATAACAAAGTAGCAGTAGAAAACCATGTGCATGTTAATATGTTGGAGAGCATGAATGTGTGCATCACTGTATAATTATCTAGAAAGCCCTCTGTTTGACTATGTAACCACGATATTTTGTTCATAATTTTCATTGTTCTGTATGGTGCGAATGTTGTTGTGATACATGATACACATGTAGGCATGCATAGAAACCATATATGCATACATACATGTATCCATGCATAGTATTCATAAATGCATAAATGCATATACCAATGTCTACCTATTTTCTGTATGCTCCCATTGTTTGCATTTATGCCTATGAGGACAATAAACATGACTTTTAACAAAATCGCTCTTTATGCTTTCATGACAACAGAAAAGCTCAAAGCAACACACTGTCGACTTATTCTTTGAAAGCATAGGTAAAGGTACATAATTCATTGATGCAAAATCAATGCATTGAATGGCATCTAACTAAAGAGGAGGCTGTTTGGATTCCTAATTAGTCTTTGAATATATAACAATTAAAAGAGAGAAATAAGTATAATTATCCTTGGCCACATTTCACATTTTCACCTTTCAATCAAAGTCAACTAACAAAATAGAAATAAGACCTAAAGAAGGTTCAAGGAGTATACTGGTAGAAAACCATATTATGGACAATGGCTAGAGAATGTGTTGAAATTGCTTTATAAACTTTGAAGCAAATGCATTTTTCCTTCTATTTACTTTCATTGTACATCTTAAATGGAAGTTGGGTGTCGTATTGCTGCAATGCTTTTGGATACTTTGATTATAAAATCATAGTTAAGATCATTTTAAGTGTTATCCATTGAAATCTTCAATCTGAGTCTCAGAGGCAATGCACAGTTGTCCCATAAAGAGAGCTTTGGAACAAAAGTGCTGTCATAAAGGATAGAGGGGTATTGTCAAATATTGTGGTTATTGTCGTGATAGGCACACATGCAAAATATGGAAGCATAGAGAAAGCAAGTGAACTCTTTAAAAGTCCCATGAAACATAGTCTTTCTATGCATCCATGCATAGAGGTATACATGTATATATGTGTACATGTA
The DNA here is from genome assembly GCA_007258455.2 of Sequoia sempervirens. Taxonomy (NCBI): domain Eukaryota; kingdom Viridiplantae; phylum Streptophyta; class Pinopsida; order Cupressales; family Cupressaceae; genus Sequoia; species Sequoia sempervirens. The sequence goes on from VDFB02391217.1 coordinate 38,446, forward strand.
ATTATCATACATGTTGACATAATAATTAAAACAAAGAAATAATTACAATTATCCTTGTGTACATTCGAACTATTGATCAAAGGCAATTGACAAATTAGCACTAGGAAACCTTTTGTGTGTTAATATGTTGGATAACATGTACTTGTGCATAGGTGTATATGGATATGGAAACCTGAATTTGAAAATGAATGGAGTGGAAATGGTATGAATTTAACAATTTTAAGCTCTACGTAGAAAATTAAATGCAAGATTTAAGTAGATTATTAAATGTATTTGAAACAAGAAGAAAAGATATTGAAGCCTGGAAATGCAAATGAATGGAATAAAAAGCCTATGAAGTCATCATTTCTTTCATCATAGGGTGCAGCAATTGCCAGTTTGTTATTGGTTATGCTTTATAAAATCATCATAGGGCTGATTGTCTAGATAGATATATAGAAGAAAAGCTCAAGGCCCATTCCTTACTCTTTGTCATACACAACAAGGTGTTGAGATCCTTGAGTTTTTAGATCATGAAATTAGGAAAATGCGAATGGTAGTGCATATCGAGTGCACTTGGTACTTGAGGCAATAAGAAATTGCATATCTTAGTATCTTTAGATTTTAGATCACATAGGTAACATGTGCTTCAAAGTCATCTAGTTAGGGTAATATGATCACTTTGTGCATATTGCTATTTAATTCTAGAAGTTGATGTTTCAAAAGTTATTTTTTTTATTTGGAAAGTGGTATTTATCTGTTTTTGTTGTTTGTGTTTCAAAGTGAATGCATTAAATGGCATGTGGATTTGTCATGGAATATAGATTTAAGTGACTAGAGATGCATTGTGATTACTTTGAGCATTTGAGTTCTGTTATTCTGCAGATCTGTGTAGTCACAAGAGATGTTGTTGGTGCAGAGTCAAGACCGAAAAATGAGCTACTTGATACATGTATCCATAGATACACGGATGTGGACATCCATCATGGTATCCATAGATGCGTAGATACATGTATCTATGAATACATGTATCCATAGATACATCAACACATATATGGATAGGTGCCTGTATACATACGCACATAGAAGCACAGATACATATATGCGTGGATGCATGTATAGGTAGAAGAATAAATAGAAACATAGTTACATGGATAGATAGATACATGCATAGTTGGATACATAAATGATTAAATATGCATGTATGGAAATATCCATGGATTGCACATGAATTTTCATAGATACATATATCCATGCATGCATGTATTGTAGTACACATGGATGCATGTATATGTGTACCTATGGGCAGGATGCATAGAAGCATGTAAATAGAAGAATTTTGTGAAATGTCATAGCACTTGTCCTCATAGGCACGTATGCAAAAAATTGAAGCATACAAAAGGAAAGTGAACTGTTTGACAAAAGTAATCGAATAAATGTGGATCCATGAAATGTGGTTTGAAAGGGATTATGTAGAAGCCCTTTTGTCTATTCTTTTGACTGCATGTGAGTCCTGTAAAGACTATATATCTTCAATTGCTGTAGAGGTGTCTCATAGAGAGAGCTTTAGAACCAATGTGTTGTTAACCTATGCCATAATGAGAAGTTTGGAACAATGTAAACCTAAACTCTACAATTTTAGCTAAGGCATTCTTATACTTTGATTATAAATACATATTTTAAACTACTTTTAGTATTATCTATTCAAATTTCTTGTTGAAATGAAAAGGTTTCATCTGCGTTTGATTGGAATTATGTAGAAACCGTCTTGACCATTTTACTTCATGCATGTGAGCCCTGTAAAGTTTGTGTATTTTTTATTACTTCATAGCGGTCCCATAAAGAGAGCTTTGGAACCAAAATTATGTCAATGTGTGCGATAATGAGAGTTTTCTCCTTGAACCTTGTTATATATTGAAAGACTAAATAGCAATCCAAACAGTCTCCCCTTTAGTCAGATGCCATTGAATGCATTGATTTTGGAACAATGAATTATGTACCTTCAGCCACTAGTTTTAATCAAACAATGCATATGGATTCAGAATCAAAAGTTGTTTCTTGTGAACCCATTTTTAATTTGCCTATGCATTTTCCCAAAATTCTTTTAACCGGTAGCATCACCCAATCACATTTCACCATTTAACATATTACTTATTTTTTTGTATAGTTTGAATTTGGAGAGCTATTTTTTATATTGGAAAATTAGCATTTATCTATTTTCCTATTCGTCTGAGTAACTTTATAAATCATTTTCGTCTTAAAAATCCAGGAAAATGCGAATGCATAAATTGATTAAATAAATTTAAGCAAATGCATAGTTTTAAAATTGGCAACTAGAGGCACGTAATCCATGAATGTAGATTAAATGCATTAAAATATGAGGAAAATGTGAGCACAGTGCATGAATACAAATTAAATGCATTAAATGGCATCTGGTTGGAGGTGAACACGTTGAAATGGCTTGGTGGCCACGCGTGGGCAGGGTACTTTGGTCATTTAATATAGAGTTAAGCCACTTGCTATGCATATCTATTACTTTGTGTATGTTGTTTTTTGTGCTCTGCAAGCCTGTGTTCTCTAAACCTAAGCTCTACAATTGCTTTGAGCATTTTTGCTATGGTGAAAGAATAAAGGATAAAGGAATTTTGTGAACTGTTATAGTTAATGTGCTCATAGGCACATATGCAAAATATGGAAGCATATACAAGGGAAGCGAACTGTTCAAACAAACTCTTCAAAGAAATGTGGTCCCATGGAATAAAATAAGTATTCATAATGGACACTTTGGTTTTCGCATGTTAACTTTGTCAGGTAATGCAAGTTGACATGTAATGGGTGAAAGAAACATATATTCATTGTCTTGTGGGATAGAAGTGGGCATAGTATTCCAATATCTTGAATGTTCAGACCATTGATTGCATAACAATATCAAGGAAGAGCATAGAGGTCTATAAAAACTAAGCAACACAAGAAAAGAAATGTTGAAGTCATGACATGAACTATAGAACTATTCAACACTGAACTCAATGTATCTAATAATTATTGTAAAAGCTGTTAATGCCATAGATGAAGTAATATGAATAAAAATTTAGTTTATGCTTTTCTTGAAATGCAATTCAAAAACTGCTATAAATGCGTAACACAAGGTTGTGTAACATATTGCCACTCCTGTGTCTAATTTCTTTGGACATAAATGCTTTACACATTTGATTGCAATAGTAACATGTCTACGAAAATGGAACAAGAGAGATGAGGAATACAAGATGGTAAAATGAAAACATGAAATAGAATTTTATGTAGTCATTATATTGAAGAATTTCAATTGCATTTCAAGAAAAGCAAAAAGACAATTTGGAAAGCTGACCTTGCAATGTGCTATTGGATGATCAAGTATACTTGTAGCAATGTAGAAAGGATTGTTTAAATAGACTTGAAAGCACCGATCGTTGTTACAAGGACAGTCTAGACAAATGAGTACAGTGAGTGACATATACTATGTTATTCATAAAAAGAAAACATAATTCTTATGTAGATTCATTTTGACAATAAAGAACCTAAGTAAGAACTTTTGTTGCTTATAATGCAAATTGCATTTTATAATTTTAAAATACTTATTGTTATTTGTGTACCTTATAATATAGAACATATTTTGCATATCTATGCATTAGTGTAATTCTGTTATTGCAATGGTGCCATAAGCTCTTTAAGATACACTGAAGGAGAAATACAATCCAAGGTTGTTGGCATCCTGATAAAAATGATGATGGGATACATCCAATTAATGTATGCGACAACATCTTATTCAATGAAGATGATCTGGATACAGACATTATAAATAAGAATCCTTATTGGTGTGTGAGTAATCCTCTTTTTCAATACTTTTCAAGGAAATTCCATACGAATACTATCAGTAAACAAGTGGAATCAGATTTATTAATTGACTTTGATTGATCGGTCAAATGTCCACAAGGATAGTTATAATTATTTCTTTGTTTTAATTATTATGAATGTAAATACTATTTAACAGTTACCTAATTAATTAGATATGAAATGATAGAAGGGAAAAGAAGATTAATTAATTAAGATAATTTGATTCATTAAATAATAAAGTGAATTATCATTCAAAAGTACATAAATCAGAAGTTTGGAAAAATCCCTCTTTTCTTTATGCTTTAATGACAATAAGAAAGCTGAAAGCAATTGTGGAGTTTAGGCTTATATCTGTAAATTGCATTTGCCTGACAGTTTATAAAGCCTTCTCAACACATTGTCCACATATTCTTCCAGAGGTCCCATTATGGCACATGCTAACAACACAGTGGCTCTAAAGCTTGCACTGTGGAACAGTTTTGTAGTGATTGAAGATATGTAATCTTTAGAGGACTCATAAGCACCAAGTTATTGTTAAGCTCCCATATTGTACACTAGACAAAAGACAATTGTTCATCCAAGGAACCAATCTATGAAGATTAGTGTAGGCTGAGCACTGTGAAACCCAATCTGCCTATAGACTCTAAAATGAAAGAAAACTGACGAAAATAACTATTTATTGCCTGAAGTAACTTGTCTACGAGTGTCCTTTTTGGAACCATGACGACCTTTTCCCTGTCACTGTAAACTCTTTCATAGAAAAGACATATAGACACACACACACACACACACAAATATATATATATATATATATATAAATGCATGTATGGATGTAAACATACATGCATGCATGCATATACACATAGATGCATTTATACACACATACATATATGCATAAATACATAAATGCATTAATATATCCAGAGACATATGCATAGATGCATAGATGCATCTACAAATGTTTACATAGATATGCACATAGATAGATGCATATGTACATAGAGACATGCATACATACATATATACACCGACACATCACACATAAAGTGATAGTGATAGTCCAAGTAAAGCACTATGAAACACAGCTTCATTATGAACTTTAATTTAAGGAAACTTTGAAAATTAACAAATTATCACCTCAAGTAACTCGTTTCTGGATCTGGACTCTGTAACTATAACATCTCCTGCTTAGTTGCTGCAAACTCTTCCTTAGAACATGCACCTATAGAACTCAAGAACAACAAACGCAAAGTAATAGAGATGCATAGCAAGTGGCTTAACCCTATATTAAATGACCAAAGTACCCTGGGCACGTGTGGCCACCAAGCCATTCCAGTGCCTTCACCTCAAGCTAGATGCCATTTAATGCTATTAATTTATATTTATGCATTACGTACATCTACCTGCTAGTTTTATAAACTATGCCTTTGCTTAAATTTATTTAATCAATCTATGCGCTCGCATTTTCTTGATATTTTAATGCATTTAATTTGCATTCATGGATTATGTGCCTCTAGCCACCAGTTTTAAAACTATGCCTTTGCTTAAATTTATTTAATCAATTTATGCATTCGCATTTTCCCAGATTTTTAAGACGAAAATGATTTATAAAGCTACTCGGACGAATAGGAAAATAGATAAATGCTAATTTTCCAATATAAAAAATAGCTCTCCAAATTCAAACTATACAAAAAAGTAAGTAATATGTTAAATGGCGAAATGTGATTGGACTATGCTACCGGTTAAAATCATTCTGGTAAAATGCATAAGTATTCCTGCCTTGATGCTAGGAACAAATAAAATTCAGACTATACAAAACAGTTTATCCAAGTGAGTGCTAGAAAGCTGAAGGAAAAGCTTTAGTCTTCAAATGCTTGGAAAACTTCCCAGTCAAATAGTAGACCATGAGCATTCCACACATACCAATCAATTCTATGATTTTAAAGATTGAATACATGCATATTTTAAGCCATATGTTATCTATTCTTTGTATATGTCTAAACTTTTTTTGAATTCACTTGCAAGTTGCAATGAATGTGAAGCATTGTGTGTTCAAATGATTTTAAATAAAGTTACACGAACATATGAACAATAATATAGTGTGGAATACAGTGGACACCTATGCAAAGATGAAAATAGTCGGCTCTTCTGGCAATTTCTCAAGACTCTCTAAGTTAATACAGTTAAGCTAGGAATATGTGAGGCATACATATGATCATTAAAAAGAAGCTCTATCTGTAACAATATAAGGGAAAGAGGGAAATATTATTTTTTTAATGATTTGTGTATTTTGATTCAAATTTTTTAATATATGTGTTATTATCAGTCATGCATTTGAAAACAATGTTACTCCATATACAAATAAATTTAAGCAGAGGCATAGATCTCAAAACTCACAGCTTTTATTAATACAAAGGGGACGTTTACAGTGACAGAGCAAAAGTTCATGTGCTCATTCAATGAACACCAAGAGACAAGTTACTCAAGGTAACAAATTGCTACTTTTATTTATTAAATCCACGTCTTATCATGCTTAGATGAATGTATATATCCTGTTCTAAAGCTCCTATTTTATTAAAAGTAGGGAAAATGGTCAGAAAGATTGTGTATCTGTCAATGTGAATAGGAAAGATTGATTCAACTGATATGGAGGATAAAGATGACTAATAATTAACTATGACTAACCACTCCACACAATTAATTCATCAGTCAATTAGCTTGATTGATCGCTGAATTAACTTGTTTGAAAGCTATCATGTTAAGCCAATTAGCTAATACACCACATACAGTATGACATTTGAGATTCAAATAAGTCCCATGTACGCAAATATGCTATCATGTTAAAGCCACATAAACATTGATGTTCCAACTCCATGGGCTCATTGTATTTCCATTTGCCCAATTTCATTTCATTCCATTATCCAGCACTAATTATTAAATGTTTAAACCAGCTACATGCAAACAAAAATCACAACCCATAGTATCTGCATACACCTATGCACAAGTACATGTTATCCAACATATTAACACACACATGGTTTTCTAGTGCTAGTTTGTTAATTGCCTTTGATCAACAATTCAAATGTACACAAGGATAATTGTAATTATTTCTTTGTTTTAATTATTATGTACTTAAAGACTAATTAGCAGCTGCCTAATTATTTAACTAATAGTATTGGCATGCAATTTTGTCACAAGTCTTCAAAAATAGCATTATTCACACACCAATAATGATTCTCATTTGTAACCTCCCTATCCAAATCATCTTCATTCAATAAGATGTTGTGACATACATTAATTTGATGTATCTCATCATCTTTGTTATCAGGATGCCAACAACCTTGAATAGTATTTGTCCTTGAGTGTATCTAGATGCCATGAATTATGAATTCTACTTGCATGTGGCTTGATTGCACAAGTAATAGTAAGTGCTACATAATGGTACAAATCACAACTCATAGCATCCATATACACCTATGCACAGATACATGCTATCTAACACTTTAACACGCACATGGTTTTCCAGTGCTAGTTTGTTAATTTCCTTTGATTAATAGTTCAAATGTACACAAGGATAATTGTAATTGATTCTTTCTTTTAATTTCTATGTACTTAAAGACTAATTAGCAAAATTTGTATATTTTTGATTACTGCAAAGCGGTCCCATAAAGAGAGCTTTGGAACAATGAGTCGACAGTGTGTTGCTTTGAGCTTTTCCATTGTCATCAAAGCATAAAGGATAGAAGGATTTTGTTTAAAGTCGTGGCTATTGTCCTCGTAGGCATAAATGCAAAGAATGGGAGCATACAGAAAATAGGTGAACTATTTGAGAAAACTAATCAAAGAAAAACTATTATATATGATTATTTGTTTATATATTCATTCATTTGTAGAAGGAAAAATGGGAAACTAATACACTAGTAGGTAGTTATAACCCCCAAAAAGAATCAAACCTGGAACATGAGCAACATCCAAAAAATTGTGCTTTAAAGTACCTAATGCACTAGAGAATTTACCATAGCAGAATACAAATTTTCATTTGCACAGAGATAGACAAAAGAATGTAGTAGAAACCTATTTTCTACCAACAAGCATTTATATTCTATTAGAGGTCGTGGTGATTGTTCTCGTAGGAAAACATGTAAAATACGAAAGCATTTATAATCCAAGTGAACTGTTTTACAAAACTCCTCAGGAAAATGTGCTTCTAGGGAATGCAATGAGCAATATGAGACGGTACAAGGGTAAATGAGAAATATGAACTTTCCTAAATCAACATGAATGAAATGTGAGATAGAGCTATTGGGTAATATTCTACATATACTGTGACATTTAAGCTTCAAAGAAGTCTCATGGCTGTAAGCCTGCTATCATGTAAAAGCCACATAAATATTCATTTTGCAATTGGATGGGGTCATTCTATTTCCATTTACCTAAGTTAATCTCATTTGGCTGTCTAGCAGTAACTATCAACTATTTCATCAAACTTCATTCAAGCAGAAATCACAACACATGGTATCCTTATAGAATTATGCACAAATACATACTGTCTACCATATTAACATGGACATAGTTTTCTATTGCTGCTTTGTTAATTGGCTTTGAGTTATAGGTGTAATGTGCACAAGGATAATTATAACTATTGCTTCCTTTTAAATGTTATGTATTTAAACACTAATTAACTGTTACCTAATTAATTAGATATGAGATGATAGAAGAGTAAGTGAGAACTAGACACTAGATAAAAATGACAAAGTTAACATGTGAATATCAAGGTGCACAGACTAAATATTCATTGCATTCTAGGGGACCACATTTCACCAAGAAATTTTGTCAAACAGTTCACTTGTGCTGTCTATGCCTCCATATTTTGCATGTGTGCCTAGGAGGAAAATAACCACGACATTTGATAATAGTAAAATTCCTCTATCCTTCATGCTTTGCTGACAGTCAAAAATCTCAAAGCAATTGCGAGTTTGGGTTCGCTTGTCTAAATTCGGTTTTCTTAATAGTTTCCAAAGCATTTTGAACACATTGTCCTTACATTCCTCCAAAGCTCTTACTATGTGACAAGTCCAAAGCACATTGGCTCCAAAGCTCTCACTATGGGAGAGCTCTGCACAATGGAGAAAAGGGTTTCTACATAATGCCTATGAAACCACATTTCATAACAAGTTCTACCTGTTGTTCAATGCCAAACTAGCTGCCAATGAACAACAAAAGCTTTAAAACTCTCAGTTAACATGTAAAGGGCTGGATAAAATGTATACATAGACACATAGCTGCACACAAGCATTTAAAGTAGATGCAATAGTAATCTGTTATATACACACATACATACATGGTAACATAGATACATGCATACATATAAACATAATTACATGCACACATATATACATGCATTCCTATATGCATGGATGCATAGAAAGACAATGTTTCATGGAATTGTTAAAGAGTTCACTTGCTTTCTATATGCTTCCATATTTTGCATATGTGCCTATGAGGACTATAACCACAATATTTGACAATATTCCTCTATCCTTTATGACACCACATTGGTTCCAAAGCTCTCTTTATGGGATAGCTATCCATTGCCTCTGAGACTCAGATGAAAGATTTAAATGGATAACACTTAAAATGATCTAAAGTATGATTTTATAATCAAAGTATCCAAATGCATTGCAGCAATATGAAACCCAACTTCCATTTAATATGTACAATGAAAGTAAACTGAAGGGAAAATGCATTTGCTTCAAAGTTTATAAAACAATTTCAACACATTGTCTAGCCATTGTCCAGAATATGGTTTTCTATTAGCATACTCCTTGATCCTTCTTTATGTCTAACTGCTATTTTGTTAATTGAATTTGATTGAAAGGTGAAAATGTGAAATGTGGCCAAGGATAGTTATACTTATTTCTCTCTTTTAATTGTTATATATTCAAAGACTAATTAGCAATCCAAACAGCCTCCCCTTTAGTCAGATGCCATTCAATGCATTGATTTTGCATCAATGAATTATGTATCTTTAGCCATTAGTTTGAATCAAAGTATGCATTTGGCTTCAAAATCAAACTCTAAAAATAAAAAGACTATTTTTAAATTATAAAGTACAATCAACCACCAAAGAAATTGATTAGATAGTAATTGCATTTTTGATATCATGTTATTGCAACAAAGATCTACTTTTGAACCCCAATCACTTAATTTTTATGAACCATATAGCATATGGCATTCACAATACCCATTTGTAAATATTGTCCTTGTAACAAAAAGCAACGGTATGACTACAAGTACAATCAATATAGTGAGAATCTTGAATTAACCTTTTTCTTTGTCTACTCTATGCAATTGTAAACAAAGGACAAGGTTCATTCTAGAAACTCACCTTCTACTCTTTTCTTGAAGAATTTGCTATAGTTGGACTGCTACATCACCTCTCCTCCTCCAATCAAAAGCATTGCACCATGTAATAAGCTTTGATTAGAAAACAAAGACCATTTGTTTTTTTTTCTAAAAGAATAGCAATAAAGCTCAAGGAAATGACCAAAATGCAAACAACTCCCAAAATTACATTTGCAATATATAATACTCCTACTGCGATGGATAGTAATAGCCAAAACCAATAAAACACTAGCAAGCATTTTTTAGATTCAAGAGACACAAGTATAAATGTAAATCAGATTAACTAGACAAACTAGTTGCCATAGGTTCTTGTACCACAAATCTTCTAGTAATGAATTTAACTGCTCTTTTGCATGAAGTCTAAAATTCTTTCATCAAGCAATATTACTTCATTGCTCTATGGCAACATTGCAATTTGAATTCTAAAACATATTTGGCATAGCTTTTTATAACCCCAAGATACAATTTTCTAACTTCCCAAGCATTCAGTCTAAGTTTTCCAATTACAAAATCTCAAATTGCTATTTGCTTGGTATGTTTGTTCCTTGAATTTGATCACTAGGTAAAATGTGTACAAGGATAATTGTAATTTGTTCTTTCTCTTAATTACTATGCATTTAAAGACTATTTAACAACTACCTAATTAATTAGTTATCTAATGATACAAGGATAAATGACAAATATGGAATTGACTACTTTGACATGAGTAAAATGTCACATGGACCTATTAGCTAACACGCTACATATACTGTGACTTTTGAGTGCTTAATCCATCTACATGTAAGTACAAATCACAACCCATAATTAAAATGTCCCCAAGGATATTTATAATTATTTCTTTCTTTTTATTATTATGTATTTAAAGACTAATTAACAGCCACCTAATTAATTAGATATCAGATGAAAGAAGAGTAAATGAGAGCTACCAACTCGATTAAAATGCCAAAGTTAACATGTGAATATCAAGGTGTCCAGATTTAATACTCATTGCATTCCCCAGAACCACATTTTCCTGAGGAGTTTTGTAAAACAGTTCACTTGCCCTATAAATGCTTTCGTATTTTACATGTCTACCTATGAGAACAATAACCACGACATCTGACAAAATTTAAATGCTTACTGGCACAAAATAGGTTTCTACTGCATTCTTTTGTCTATCTCTGTGCAAATCAAAATTTCTATTCTGCTATGGTAAATTCTCTAATGCATTAGGTACTTTAAAGCATAATTTTTTGGATGTTGCTCTTGTTCCAGGTTTGATTCTTTTGGGGGGTTATAACTACCTACTATTGTATTAGTTTCCCATTTTTTGTTCTAGAAATGAATGAAAATATTAAAAAATAATCATATATAATAGTTTTTCTTTGACAAATTTTGTTAAACAGTTCACCTGTTTTCTGTATGCTCCCATTGTTTGCATTTATGCCTACGAGGACAATAGCCATGAATTTTAACAAAACCCCTCTATCCTTTATGCTTTGATGACAACCAAAAAGCTCAAAGCAACACACTGTCGACTCATTGTTCGAAAGCTCTCATTATCGCACACGTTGACATTATTTTGGTTCCAAAGCTCTCTTTATGGGACCACTTTCTAGTAATTAAAAATATACAAACTTTCCAGGGCTCACATGCATGAAGTAAAATGGACAAGAGGGTTTGTTTCCCGTTTTTTGTTCTACAAATCAATGAATAGATAAACAAATAATCATATATAATAGTTTTTCTTTGACAAGTTTTGTCAAAGAGTTCACCTATTTTTTGTATGCTCCCATTGTTTGCATTTATGCCTACGAGGACAATAACCACGACTTTAAAAAAAATCCCTCTATCCTTTATGCTTTGATGACAATGGAAAATCTCAAAGCAACACACTGTCGACTCATTGTTCCAAAGCTCTCATTATTGCACATGTTGACATAATTTTGGTTCCAAAGCTCTCTTTATGGGACCGCTTTGCAGTAATAAAAAATATACAAACTTTACAGGGCTCACATGCATGAAGTAAAATGGACAAGAGGGTTTCTACATAATTCCTATCAAACGCAGATGAAACCTTCGCATTTCAACAAGAAATTCAAATAGATAATACTAAAAGTAGTTTAAAATACGAATTTATACTCAAAGTATAAGAATTCATTAAAGCACTATGAAACCCTACTTGCATTTCTCGTATCAAATAAAAGAAAACAACGTAAAGTTACCTCTTCTGACCTCAAGCAATTCGTTTCTCGTTGTCCAGTGTGCAATTCTGCAACTACAAAATCTCCTGCTCGATCGCTACAAACTCTTCCTCAGAACACGCGCTTACATAACACAGAAACAACACACGCAAAGTAATAGAGATGCATACCAAGTCACTTAACTCTATATTGAATGACCAAAGTACCCTGGCCACGTGTGGCCACCAAGCCATTCCAACGCCTTCACCTCGAGGCTACTGCCATTTAATGCATTTAATTTGTATTCATGCATTACGTACGTCTACCTGCCAATTTTATAAACTATGCCTTTGCTTAAATTTATTTAATCAATCTATGCACTCGCATTTTCCTGATATTTTAGTGATTTAATCTGCATTCATGGATTACGTACCTCTAGCCGCCAGTTTTAAAACTATGCCTTTGCTTAAATTTATTTAATCAATTTATGCGTTCGCATTTTCCCAAATTTTTAAAACAAAAATAATTTATAAAGATACTTAGATGAATAGGAAATTAGATAAATGCTAATTTTCCAATATAAAAAATAGCTCTCCAAATTCAAACTATACAAAAAAAAAGTAATATGTTAAATGGCGAAATGTGATTGGCCGATGCTACCGGTTAAAAGCATTCCGGGCGAAGGCATAAGTATTCCTTCCTTAGCGGCAGGAACTAATAATGGATGTTAGGGTATAGCACACATTTTGTGCACTTATTTCGCTGTTCTTGTGTTGTTAAGTAGTAGCAAAAGCAAGAGTGATTTGTACAATTGTTAAATTTAGATAGGATATCTTAGAACGTTTGGGTGATAGTCGAGATGATGGAAGACTACTAAATTGGTGGAAAATCCTTTTTCATGGAAAGTGGATAATAGAAGATGATTGAATGAGGTAGAGATGGCTTACTTTTAATATCTGGTTTAGACACACAATTTGAATGTCTTGATGTAGAAAATCATACACAATGTCTAGTTGGTAATTGTTTGGCTTGGGCCTACATTTAATTTTGAATTTAAAATTTGAGGGTTCAATTCATTCCTCATAATCAAATGTAAGAATGAAAATTCTAGTGACTAGGAATTGGCTGAGAAGGGTTAAGATTTTGTTTGTGATAGTCAATCTAGAAACTTGGGTCAAGGAGGTGCTAAAACAAAAAAAAATCATGCACTAAGACCAAATACTCAAGACGCCCACACAAAGTGGCATAACATGAATGGAAAAAGGGTAGGGTATGCACTTTTCACCATTACAATTTGCAAAGTCCACTTTGATTTGTGAACCTACACATGAGTCAAGCATACCAAAGTACAAAATAGTGAAAAAGAAAACACAACATAATCTCAAATACCCAAAGTAATGATCTCGAGTCCACTTGTAAACTACAAATGTAGTTTGAAAAATCATTATTAAGGACATGCTAAATTAAAGCATGATATTGTGATAATGTAAATATAAATAATGTTGAATGGAAAAGGTAAGGCAGTTTGTGGGTAGAAGAAAGAGTGTTTAAGTGGTATGAAGGAGAATGAAGAGAGACTTGATATCATTCTTGGATGTTTAGATGATTTTTGGAAGGAGTCTTTAAAAGGCGTGAAGAAAAAAAGTAGACCCTACAAGTGCTTTGGATGATAGGGTGGACACTTTGGAGAATAAATTTAGTTTACAACATGTACTATTATAAAATGGTTCTTCAATGAAAATAATGGACTAAAAATGAGGATCACTTTCCTAGGGCAATAGTTAAATGAGGGTCTTCCTTAGTCTAATGTGGATTGTTGTTTCAATAAAGACCATTGTGACATCTTGGAGGATATGTATAAGCTTAAGGAAGAAGAGTATAAATAGGAAAACATGATTAAACATCATGAAAGTGAGCCATAAATCATCATAATTAACCTATGAAAGATTGAAACCCCATGACAATGATTGGGATCTAACCTATAAGCACATTCTCTCAAGGACAAAACAAAAGAATAGGATGAGGGAATCATCTACCTCAAATCCACATCTTGACCACTCCCTTAGCCAATGAATTTCTACTTAGCTTGATTCATATTCCAAAGGTTATGTTACAATTTCTTTGACCCTCATACCCCAAAAACATATTAAGATTCATCCCTTTCTAACACTTTGAGAGGGTATTGGAGTCCACCCAACTCCAATATTAAGAGAGGGTATCAGAGTTAAAATTTATCCATTATAGTTTTTGTAAAATGGCATGGTTGCTTGGGAAGAAGGGTTCCAAGCTTCCTTCTTTTCATGTGTTGTTGCATGTGAGCCTTATTCTTTGCATGTGTGATTGGATTCTTCTCCTCTATTCTATCATTTGTCCTTCACTATTTTGTTTGTGTGTGGTTGTGGGAAACTCATCTTTAAGATTCTTTTGATTGCTACAATTATTTATGTTTTCTTCTTTGAAAATATTCATTGCATATTCCGAAGCTATTTTGGTAGATATGTTTAGGTTTTTATATGGATGGACATAGAGGGGGTCTAGGTGGACCCCTATCTTTTTCATTTAAAGATGTTATTTGGATGGATAAGATTTACACTTTTAGGCATATTAATATTATAATTTTTCTCATGCAAGCTATGCATGATGCTAAGACTGATCAAATAATAAAGAATATTTATGGAGATCAAATGGATGTTTGAAAAAGAGTGTGGAACAACCCATTGTGGTTATTAATCTAGAAGCCATTGTTGAGGATGTGCTTTATTTATATAAACATGCATTGATGTGTAAGTTCATAGGTTTCCAAGCTATTTTTTCTTTCTTGGAGAATTAGGTTCGTAATACATGGCAGTCATATACAGGTTTGGAGGTTGTTTTGGCTACTCATGGATTTTTCTTTGTAGTCTTCACTAGAATGACATATAGACATAACTCTTTTGAAGGTAGACCATATTTTCATAGTCAAGCAGATTTGTTCATGAAGCCTTTGAATGTTGGATTTGATCCAATGAAGGAGCTTCATTTTGGATTCTAGTTTGAGTTCTTGACCATTTTTGTAAGCGTGTTAGTCATTGGACTTATAGATGGATTTCATCTATGAGGAGAGTGACCCTTTTGAAATTTGTTGTTCAGGCTCTCCTTCTTTACAAGTGCTTTGTGCAGGTTTCCCTTTCGAGTTTTGTTAAGGAGTTTGATGCCCTTGTTTGCACTCTTCAAAGTGGAGTTTGGTTAAGTGGGAGTCTGTTTGTAGGTCGAAACAAGAGGGCAGTGATAAACTTAGGGGATGCAGGGGCTACCTCCATCACGAGGATGACACAAGCCAAAACAGGACTAGCTCCCAAAGAAGGTGAACCCTTTTTATGACCACCATTCGAAGTGAGGTCATCCTTTGGCTTCCGCTTCAACAGAGGATGCCAAAGGATGTTGGATCCCCACAAAAGAAGTAGTGGCAAAGGAGGGAGAGGACATAGCCACGATAGACACCACCATTGTGTTTGGTATGTATATGGGCTGAGAAAAGGGAGGGATTTTGAAAGGGACATCAAGAGAGGAAGCTCATTGAAGGAGCGATGGAGACCTACACCCTTTTTGGGTGAGCATCATCAACACCCACTGGGGGAGATGGAAGCAAAACCAAGATGATTGGAATTGATACAGAAATGACAGAAGGAAGAGAAACAATAGGGGATGTAGAAATAAGAGCTACTGGCTCCCCCTCTATCTTTTGTAAGGAGGCTTGTTCTATAGCTAGAGCCTTTCTCCTACACTTAGAGCCTTTCTCCTACACTTGTGCTCATGTGTAAGTTGATTATGTTGGCTTAGGGCACTAGAAGTCATGACCTAAGAAGGAGCGAGATGTCCCTATTTTTTCATAGGAATGTCCTCCACAACCGTGGTTAGTGGAAGGACAACCTCCTAGACAAGAACATGAGTATGGAGTGCAGAAGCAGAGACAATAGCGGGTGGAGAAGTAGACACAAGTGCCTCAATAGTGGGCCTCTTTTCCATTGTTGGAGGGGTAGAGGAAGAGCAGTGGGAAGCCATGGAGGCTGAGACATAGGAGTAGCCCCGTGAGAACCTTCTCCCTTGTTGTAGACAACGACTCTAGGAACCGTGAGCAAGACTAGAAGTTTGAAAACTTGACAATTCTAGCTTCTAAGCTGACCATGAATTTTCCCATGTAGGGCATGGGAGCAAGATCAAAGAAGATACCACATAAGGGTGAGAAGCATAAGGAATACATAGAAGAGGAAGGCCTTTGAGTGCAAGCAAACTTCCCCTTCCCCTTTTATTGGGAGGAGGCAACTTGCTGTTGCGCAATCATGGTGCCTTTCATGGAGATAACACATTGAGACACTAGATAGCTCACTTTTGGCACCTTGTCCATAGTCTTATATTTGACATAAGCACGATATAGTAAATCTCTCCTTGGAGGGAGAGGTCTGACTAGAGCAGGCAAGAAGTTGTCCAATGGAAAGTCCCCACACAACACTAGTGGCTTATAACTAGTGTCGTGCACAATGTGTACATAGCCTTCATGAGAGAACAAGTAAGCCATTTGTGAACCACCAAAGCGACACCATTCATGGAGACCAACCAAGGAACGCCTAGCCTCACTCTAAATAAGTTCAACTTTGGGATTATGACAAAAGAAGTATCCATGGCCCTAGGTCCCACCAAGATTGAAAGAGTAATGAAACTAATAGGAGGGACTAAGAGTCCATCATGTGTACAAATAGTGGTCTTGGACTCTTTGTACTCCTCTATATGCAATGTGTTTATAAATAGAGTTTCTTCTATTATAACATTCACTTGGCTCATAGGGTCAACTAGGACACCAATTACAATATTTCCATTTATTCAGGGGGTAATATATAAGGGAGAAGTCTACTTATTTATAGGTGAATCCTACGAGGTAAATGTCATGTCGAGTGATGTGCTCGTAGAATAAGTAGGAGGAATATGTGTGAATGAGACCATGTTAACATATTTTGATGGAACAAACTCAAAAGACTCTAAGGATTGAGAAATTAGACAATGACCTATCCAAATATCGCTTCCAAATATCCAAGAGCCCTTCTAACTATGTAGTTAGGGGTCGTAGATTAGGTCACAAGGTTGCAGGCCCCACAACACACCTAGGACACAAGAGAAGGTTCCCCGATATCAAGAAATGAAACAAAGATATTCATGTCGGGTTCACCAAAAATGTAGAGTAGGGGGATCTGTCACCCTTGGGGCTCTAGGTTGCAAAAGAGGCCCAAGGAATGGATTTCCCTAAACTATAGATCGGGTTTACTAGACAGGTTGAAAAGGACAAAGTACTAAGGCTGAGAAGGAAGGGAAAATAGTCTACCATTTCCTTTTGCTAAAACCAAGTGTTTGTAGCGTCAAAAGAGCCAATTATAGAGGTTTTGGTCTACTGCCTAGACAACTCACTATTTGAGGACAATAGCACAAATCTCAGACTCTAGTGCAACACGATGGTGTCTTAGGGATGCATTAGCGTCCTATATGAACAAAGGTCCAGAAAGAAAATACAAAACACTAAGAACCTACTAACTGTCTGATTGTTTGAGTTTAATGTTTTTGACAAAGAACAAAAAAGTACAAAGAATAACAAGTAAAACAAGAAGGATACTTGAAAGGGATTATTCTAGAAATGACGAAGAAAGGATTGAAAGAGATATTGAACTTCCCACGAATTGATTCTTCGATTAGCTCCACTCGAACGTGCCTACACATAGAGAGACAAGAAAAAATTTGGGTTGTGTTTGAGGTCTACCTTAGTCAAAACCCCTTGTTTTGGTGTTCTCACCTCCATGGACAGCCAGATAGCCACAAGATATAGAAATTTTGATAAAGAAAGTAGTACAACTAGATAGAAAGCAAAGACAACAAAGTGTTATCCAATAAGCATGATGATGCAACCAAGTAGAAAGACACAATGTTACCTTCCGAACTACGAGCTCTCAAGGCCAATAGCGAAAGGAAGAGAGTGACACCACCACGTAGATAAGATGAAGCTTGACTATCTTGCAATGGCGATGGTGTTGCGATGAGAGTACGTTGCTGAAGCCAAATAAGGAGCTTGCAGTAAGAAGAACAACAGTGTAGAGGAAAGAATGTGAGAAAGGGAGAGTGAAGTGTTAGAATGTGATAAAGAGCATGAATGAATGAAGTTGAATGAACTAAGTTTGAATGAGAAAAATGGAGGCAAGAGTTCAAATTTTGTTGGTCAAGGGAGGTAGGGAACGTTACTCTTTGCAACCCATCAAAAACATAACACTTTTGTAGATCCCAGAGGCAGGAAGCTTGTCAGGATGGCAGTGCAGTGTGTGGATGTCTGTGCAGTGCATGCACATCCCTAACAAAATTCCTCCGCCGATGCAAAAAGACGCAGTGAGGTGGATGGGACAAGGTGGCGACAATGGATTTTACATCATCGAGTTTATATTTTCTAAGATGGGGGAAATTAAATGGGGAATTTTCCTAGGGTGCAAATTTGCGCCATTACAAAAACATGCATAGGTATGTAACAATCTAAAAGTGTGATTATATGAAAACCTGGGTCTCTAAGAATTGAGCTTAAAAAATCAATATGCTCTATTTGATGATTAGGAGCACATGCAAGCATGAATGAGGGTTTTTAAGCATTCAAAAGAGTTGATAGATGAAATTAGCTACAAAAATGAGTGCCCTCAGGAGGTATGAGGCAAGGAAAGTGTTGACAAAATAAATATGCTAATGAAAATGTGGAATAATGTGATTAATTTATGTTTTTGCAAGGAAAAAAATTCTCTAAATTCTCTATTTTTCCAAAATAAACATGTAACATTTGCAAATTGAAATGAAATAACTCAGATCTTATCCCTAAACAAGCAAAATCTGATATAAAATAATGCAATTAAAGCCAAATATTTCACAATTTTGATCTATATTGAACACACTAAAGTGTTTTAATGTTGAATGAACAAAGAATGCAAATGTTTAATTTTGAAAATGAAAAAAAAATAAAATTAATGACAATACCTTCAAATAACCTAGGTTTTTGATAAAATTTTGAGACTTTATTTTGTACAAATCAAAAAATTGTAAGTGTAGGATACGTCAGGTTCATTAAAATATGAAGTGGAAAAAGTGATCTTACATCCAATCAGTAAATTAACTAAGATTACCTCATTTCTCTTTTGACTCCACATTCAAAAGCAAACCAACTAGGGTTTGATGATTGGCTTGTTGCCACAAGGGAGAGTCAATCTCCTAAGGTTTGGTTCTTTTGAGTTTCAAAGAGAAGAAATTTGATGTGCATTTTAACAAGCAAGCCTATTTGACATAAACCTTAGATCTAAAAAGTGTAATTTATCGCATAGATGAAAACGAAAAATGATGAAACAATTACAGATCTAGAAAAGGGATACAAAGAGGAACCTATGACTGAAAACTAGGCCTGAATTTAAGGCTCAAGGGTGATGCCACCCTAGACCAAAAATGCTTCTTTTTCAAGATTTGTAAACTTCAAATGGTAGGTTACAATCTACTATGTGTTTTCTATGACTTGCTGCTGATGAAACTTTCAAATCTGGTTTGCACACATGAAAAGAGGGGAAAAGGATGTGCTATATAGGGGCTTTCCTAAGTCAAACCCCGTTTTGATGTTTTCACCTCCATGAACAACAAATGATGATGATCGAGAGGGTTTACCCTAGGTCGGGAAAAGGCCAAACAACAATAATTAACTAAAACAGTAAATGGTAAATGGTAATGTTCCCTTGGTTTGAAATATTAGTTGAAGTGATGTCCACACCATGAGTTGTCACCAAAGGTTGTTTGATGGATGCTTGAATGGCTTGAAGCCTTGCAACAGGTTAGTCCACAAAACACGATAGATTGTTGGAGCTAGCATGCAAAAGATAACTCAATCCATATTCATAAGAATAACATGATTGATCACAATAGCTTCTTGTTCATAATGATTTTGGATGTTCAAATGAAAAGAAAACTTGTTTATATATGCATCCCAATTGACATTTTTCATTATAGACCGACCTGGGGTCACTTTACAACACACAAGGCTAACAACCAAAACATCGAAATTTGAAATATGTTACCCTTAGGTCAAGGGTGCCCGACCCCCATCCCTAATTGGGTGCTTTTGTCCAAATTTGTCAGGATGTCAAGCATTTTAATATATTTTCATAATTTGGCCCCAAAATGAATAATTATTATTATAATTAATGTTATAGGAAAAATAGTGTGTCCATGTAGTGTGAAATTATCAAGGTCAACAAATTGTGATGCTACAACTAGATGTAGAAATGCTAAAAGTTAGTGTACAAATGTTAAAATATAATGTTGAATGTATACACCACATTGATTTTGTGGAGGTGTGTTATAAGGTAGGCTACCTATACTGAAACTATTTAGACAAGCCCTAAGTGCACACATCCCATGAAGCAATGCAAGTATAGTACTACACACAACATCTACACCATGGAATAAGGTTTAGGACTTTAGGTTTAATAGAATGTGGATGCATTAGGGTAGAGTATGGATTTTCCAAAATAGAGAGAGTGCATTGTTACATAAACCTACACCAAACTAAAAAAATGACAAACCCATGTAAAAATTTATAAAAATCACTCAAAGCACACTTTGTGAAGACAAAAATTAGTTAGAGACATAATCCACTTGGGTGTGCCAAAATGTATATACCATTATATAGAACAAAATAATAAAAAACAATGCATTAAATAAGGTTCATATTCTATACCTAATTACACCTTTGCTTGAGCTAAGGCAAGCAAACAATTGACTACAAAAGAACAAAATTCTAACCAAAACAAACTTTGATGACCAAATGATTTGTTTAAGATGATTGATTTTGTTTTAAAGATAATATATTTGCTCATTTCAACAACATGATCTTGCCTTGCATCTAATTCCTTGATTTATATTTTGGATGAGATGATGCATGAATAGAATTCGATCTTGTATGGTAGAGGGATGAGATTGATTCATTTACAAGGTAGAATAAGAGCTTCTTCATTTACAAGAGAGAATAAGAGATTACAAATAACATCTTGTGATTGTTGGATATGATTAAGGTAATGATTGGAAAGTGATAGATGGTGGAATTTTCTTAATTTTGATAAAGGGAGAGGATTAAAAAAGGGTCATGCAAGATTAGTTTTATTTATTTTTAAACAAAGTGATAGAAGAATCTTAAAATGATTTATTTGTTGACTAAACTTAATTTGTTTATTTAACTAATGATGAAAGAAATTTTAAATGCATTAAATAAATATTATTTATTTATTTATAAGAAAATATTAGTATAATGATTGATATAATTTAATAAATATATTTTATTCAATTAAGATTGATATTTAAAAAAAAGTTGAATTAGTTAAATTAATTAAATAAATAAAAGCAATTATTTAATTAAGATCAAAAGAAAGATTAAATTTATTAATTAAACAATTAGAATTTATTCATTAATGTTAGAAATAAATATGTAGAATGTAATGATGAAAAAGAATAAAAAATACAT
The DNA here is from genome assembly GCA_007258455.2 of Sequoia sempervirens. Taxonomy (NCBI): domain Eukaryota; kingdom Viridiplantae; phylum Streptophyta; class Pinopsida; order Cupressales; family Cupressaceae; genus Sequoia; species Sequoia sempervirens. Next base: position 60,412 of record VDFB02391217.1, read on the forward strand.
TTTAGATGTTTACAAATACTTTTTTAAAATTATAAATCAATCCTTAATTAACAAAATCATAAATATCCATGCCTATCCGTCATTTGATAACACTTTTTTTGTGGAGGAATTTAATAATACTAAGAGTGCTGTTAGTAACACATAAATTGTCAACCTACACTTGAGTTGACCTAATGGTGGAGAAACTGTATTCTTGAAAGAGAGGTCACAAGTTCAAAACCTGAAGGGGGTAGGGTATGTACACCTTGTATTGTGAAGCATGAGTTAGATGCCTCCTACATATTGGTAGAATGGGGCAGTCCCATATACTTAAAGTCATTTTTAGACCAAAAACAGATTGCCAGATACCATGGACTATAAAAGGACCTTTCCTTTTCTTTATACATACATGAAAGATCCAAGTTCTTCAACTTCTTAAGTACACAATGTCTTACTCCAGTATGTTAACACAATAAATGTACAACTATGTCTGGCTCAAGAACAAAACACTTGGAATGCATTTACTAGAGCCCATAATTAAAACTGAAAAGAAGCAACCAGATTCGTGATGAGATTTAACTCTTCCCATTTCCTCGAAATATCAGGCTCTTAAGCCATTCCTATTGTTTAATCAACAAAATCATAAACAAACAGTAAAAGAACTGTGCATGATTGTGTCCTGACATAGAGGCAATGAACAGAGGAGCAGAAAAAATGATGCAAAACCAGAGTAGAAAAATGTCGACTGTTGAAACAACTAAGCTTTCTAAAACACTTTTCTTCTTGTTTCTATTCTAGGAGCAACCTCTTCTTCTATAATTTAGAATATTAAAGCATATAAAATGTTTATTATGTTTTCCATTTCTATAAAATTCTAGATTAACGATGATGAAGAAAAGGTAATCAAACATAGATGAACTGTATTTTATCTTTTACAATCACAAATATGCTTTAGAACACTTTCAACTTGTATCTATAATGGATATTCACAATTAGCACATTATGCAAAAAAGTCATCTATGGCAGAGCAGGAAGCTGGTAGACAACGATTTGGTGAAGATATGCTTAATTGACCCAGGTAGATATCGAAAGAGAGAAGAGATTTTACATCGCAATGTGCGTGTTTCAAGCACATACATGAATAGGTCCAACCACACTTAATGAGGATTATATCATGAGTTATCAGGTGCTCTCAATTGAGCTACCGTGAAAATGCGTTTTTTGGACATGTCAATCACTCATGTTCTTTAATATAATGCATTTATTTGAAATGTGCTACTTATCATAGTTTAAAAACTCAGACTTCGTAAAAAACCGGTGGATCTAAACAAAAATTTAAAAATTTGGGAAAAACATGGCAAAAATTAGCAAAAATTTTAAACATGAAAAAGCACATAAATTTGAAAAATGCTTTTTAAAAACATGTATAAAAATGAATTTACAGAGGTCATTCATAATTTTTCCTTTATAGATCAAAAACTGAGTTCAATTCACATCAATGTCATATGATTATAAATATATCTATATTAATATTTTTGAAATTTCATCCGTGGAAAGCATGAACCAAAACAATTTTTTTTTTTTTTTAACCAGAATGAGGGTATGGGGGCAACAACCCCAAATAGAGTTAAGGGAAAGCACAACTCATAGAAATTTGGGGGCAGAGCCCCCAATAGGGTCAAGGGGCAGCACCATTCATGAAAGTTTGGGGTCAGAGCCCCCAATGGAGTCAAGGGACAGCACTCCTCACAGCTGTCTATGGCCCGTTGAGGGGCAGCACTCCTCACGGGGTCTGGGGACAGAGCCCCCAGCAGCATAGTGGCTAAGGGCAAACACCCTTGACATGTACCTTATCACAATATAGGGTGAGGTCATGGGGTGGAGCCCCCTCCTCAAGCCCGAAAGACCTTGTATGACCCACAAGTACTAACAAGTTCTGCGGGTTATTAACATTTTTTTGAAACTATGCTATTTATAATATCTCAAACCCCTGCATTGTCAGATTAGATTAATGCGCTCAGTTATTTTTCGATGTGAATTGTGACTAGCTCCAAAAATTTTCACATATTGTAGCTTATTGCTCAATATATCATCTCTGGGTATGTGCCATAGCTTTTAGGATAAGCTACTGATGTTCCACGGATGAATGTCACTATATACTCAGTCATAAGGAGAACAAGGGGATAAATGATGTGAACTCCTAAAAACCTATTTTAATTGGCATAGGATAGAACGTAATCTGATAACTATTTTACAGGGAAATAGCAGAAAGGTTTGAAAGGGTTGACTAGGGCAATGCAGAAAGCTTTACAGAAACATGAGCCATGATCTAATAATGGTTTTGTTATGCTAGTTTTGCACGATGTGCTTAAGCAGACAACGTATCAATGAGAAACATGAGCCACAATTTAAAATGGTTTTATTATGCTAGTTATGCATTTGATGTGCTTATGCAGGCAATGTACTGTTTCACTACAACTCTTTTAGCATTCTGATGATGGATCATGGAGTGTAATCCGAAACATTGATTCAAAAACAAACATACAGATTAATCCAGAAGCAGCAAACTAGTACTGTTTCATGTTAATATAGTATCATAAATCTCTAAATAAATATCTATTTATCAACAAAGAAAATACATATGCATTTCATAGGACGGTGAGAATGGAGACAGAAAAAAAGTGACGGATAGATTAAATCCCCTTTAGAAGTTTCTCCGTAAAAAATTGAGATTTAAATCATCTGTATAAAATGAGGACCACTGTATTCTTTAACTCCCCAAGGTATTAACAGCCAGGTTTACTGGTGTTTAGTAGATAGATTATTCATATCCAAGCTTGTCCGCTTAAGGGGTTAGACTCCACAAGTACTGTACTCATCACCATCAATCCACATTCTTGTATCAAATGTGACTTCATATTCAAGCCGTCAGCCACGTCAACACTAATTTGGGGAATCTCTAGCTCTCCAAAGAAACAAAACAAATCCAACACACACCTTTAGTTTGAAAGTCCTGAACTTATAACCCATGAACTCTGTGCCTATGTAATTAAAATATACAATGATACGATCAGGGTCATTACCAAATGATTTGCAGATTTGGCATATGCAAGTAATATACTGGACAAGCCACATGCAGCACCTCAACTGAGTACTCCTCAGTCCCCAAGAAAACACTCACTAACAAACTTTCAATTAGAGAATTTGGCCAACCCCTAAACATCCATATCTGTCACCAACACAAAAGTTCAAAAATTACAATTTCATTTAACTGAAGATACTTGCAGTATTTAACATTCCACTATTACAAAACCGGAGAAGTAAAATAAGAAAAAATTCAAATATGTTTTCGTCAATGCATCTAGAGCTTGGCGTGACTTCCCCAAAAAGTGCCAATATGATAATACTAAATAATTTTAGTAAACTTCATAACCTAAATCAGTTACCTGAAATCCGAGGCCTGAACTTAGATGACCACTTTCTCAATAATTCCTCAATATCTGCATCCATCTGTGTTCCTATTCCTCCCCATGCCAACATGTGTATAATGTCAGCAAGAGATGATCCTTTAACTTCATGCACTGCCTTGAATCCCATTCGTGTGTAAAATCTTACAAGCTGTGACAAAATCGAAGGCAATCCCTGTAGTAATGTATATATAGAGAGAGAGAACACCAAACATCACTTGGACTAGGAGGTGCAAACAGCAATAATAGCAGCAGCGAAGGGAGTATGTAAGGCATTTTTAACCTAGAAATATAGGCTTTCTGAAGAATTGTAATGTTCTACAGCAGAAAATTCAACAAGGTAAAAGTCCCCTGCAATAAATTTACAGTGGACATTGGAGAAGTCATTCCCGAAGTCAATGGAACGCGATCCTCATCATTAGCCCCGGAAGGGCTGTTCAAAACTGTGTAATCAAGGGCACTAGATCTGAATGTAGCATAAGGTAAGAGGCTCAAGCTGAGTGGATCCATCATTGTGATCTTTGAAAGCATGGACGAAAAGACTCTTCTACCATCCAGTGCCAAAGAAAGAAAGACTCAAAAAGTACATTCAGTTATAATACGAAGGCAAAGTTACTCTACATTACGAAAAAGCTATGTTCAAAGAAGGGAAGAAGCTAATAATACCATCCCAATCAGTAAAGTGGTCATAGGAAGGGGTATATGTCACCCCATACAGCCCCCTATAGCTAAGAAACCAAGTCAACAGTAATCATTAAGCAGCCCTGCCATAATGGCACTGTTTGACTGGTCTTCTGCCATTTAGATAACTATCTAAATATCCCTGTTAAACTGCATATGACATCTGGCAAGAGGAGTCCAAATGATTAAAGCACAGGGATTGACTTACATGTTTAACCTAGTTGCCTTGGCGAGAAAAGTTCCACTCACCAGGACTGTAAAATTTCACATCTCTGAGTGAAATATATGTTGCATCGACAGAAGTTTGAAATCTCTTCTGTTAGACATGAAAGAGCGGTGCGATCGAAAGGAGTGCTAGCTCCACATAAAAAGCAGTAAAGTGAAGAATATTTTTCTGTCAAAATGATTACTAAAGCGTTTGGTCCGATCTATGTATTGAAACTGATGGAAATCTCTGGGTATAATTTTTAGGAAAAACACGACAGAGTACACGAAATGTATGAGATGAATAGGAGTGACCTTGAAAATCGTAATAAAAATTCAGAAAAAACCCTTTAAGTATTGAAAACAGAAAACGAAAAAAACTAATATCTGGCGAGTGTTTATTTCAAGTTGTCTAAATAAGTACCTTGCAAGCCTAAGGGCTGTAGTTCAACCATAAGTAAAAATGGTTAAACAACCGTGGCAATGATCTCCCCTGTAACTATGGTACCCATGGGATGCCTTTAATCATCTCCCCAATAATATGGCACCCAGGGGATAGCCGTGGCCCATAACCACATTGCTAGTGATCAAGGCACCCAGGGGATAGCCATGATCCATAACTGTCTCCCCAATAACTATGGCAACAAGGGGTACTCTTAATTATATCCACATCTGAATATGGCAACCAGGGGGTGGCCGTAACCATCTCTCCAATGACTATGGTACCCAGGGAATGGCTATAGAGATAAGGATGGCAGCCAGGGAATGGCTGTAACTATCTCCCCAATAGCCATGGCACCCAGAGGATGGCATAACTGCCTTTCCCAATAACTATGGTGCCCTGGAGATGGGCATAACCTATCATTTACAAACAAAAAAAAATACCTTGGAGTGGTAAAGGGGTGAATCATTGATGGCAAGCAACTCTGCCGTTTTACAATTGCAGTCGAAGCCATGGCGAATAGCGACTGCACCCTCCAGCAATCCCATTCCGAAGATGGAAGTGTTGTGCATTGTAAATGCTTGCCTGGTCATCCGTATAGACTCCAAATGCAATATCTTCCCCTTCCCTCCAAACCAGAGGGTAATGAAGCCATTTGCTCTTCCAATCTCTTCCCCTGTGACCATACTGATGGCCCTCACTTCGAACATGGGCCCCCACGACTTGACCTGCACTTGCACTTTTTGGGCGCTGCCCACCTTCAATAAGTCGGTCATGTTTGGCAACTCTGAATTGGAATTGGATTTGCAGGGCCTCTCCACCACTACTTTCAATCTTCCTCTCCTCCTTCCGCACAGGGTCCGTTGATTTGAGCGCCACACATTTCTCATACCATATGATGGACAGGTGAGAACACCTCTAGTGTGGCAAATCAAATGTGGCGAAGCCATTGCATTCAATATAATGTGACAGAGCGCAGCCACGATATCATCCACAACTTTCACACGCCATGCTACCCATATCTTGTTAGAGGCAGCGATTCTAATGTTTTCAAATGTTCTCGCGAATACAACGAAGTCTAAACATTGTAAAGGTGAAAAATCGTGTGGTTTATAATGTCTACTATTTAATAAATATTTTTATTCTACATCAATTACTATTGGCAAATTTTCTTTGTAATTTTTTCTACTTAAAAAAATATTCATAAAGAAAAATTAAACCTACTTTCTAATGTTCAATTATATTAAATTATTGTATTTGATATTTGATATTTGACTCAATAGTAGTAAGCACCCCCCTTCATACATTGCAGGATAGTCTAGATACACACAATCTTTGGGAGAACACAATGATTCTACATGTGAGAAACCTTCTTACCAACTAATTGCATTGCCATGTGTAGTCACACCAATTAGCCAACAATGTCTATCAAATGCTACTACTACATGTAAATTCATTAGTTATCTCTCATACAAGTTTCAATCGATGTGTTTTATTTTTTATCTAACAATTCTCTTTTTTCAACAATTCTCTTCTCTTAAGCCTGCAAGCAACATTTTATCACTAATTCACCTTCTTCCATGCATAATTATTTTCTAATGTCATATTCTTCTATTAATTTGATAATTCTTAATTATTTAATTAATTCATTTTATATTTTTTTGATTAATTTAAATAAATATCAATTTTATTTAAATTACATCATTAATTATCTTTTTCTATCCTTAATTAAATAAAGTATTTAATTATTTATTTCCATTTTCCTCTATAATTAAATGATTAAAAATGATTATTTAATTATTGATTAGCATTTTCTCTCCATAATTAAATAAATTCTTATTTATTTAATTATTTATCACTTTCTTTTCTTCATAATTAAATAATTATTTTTTAATTATTTAATTATTCATTTTCCCTCATTTAAATTAAATAATTGCTATTATTATTTAATTTATTTCTTCTTAGCTATGTCCTAAATCTCAACCAATCTTTTGAGTTTTGGTCCATCCTTCCCATCTTTATCTATTTTCTTCTCAATTAATCTCATCCATTGATCATGATACCTCATAATTCAATCCTAACCCTTCATTTGAATTGAGATTTCTATAAAAGAAAGCCATCATCCTCATTTCAAGGTTAATCACAATCTTTGAAGTTTTGCTATCTTGAGATCTAACTATCTTGCATCATCATCAAGCTTATCAAATACAAGTTGCATACTAAAAATATGAGAACAAACAAAACAAAATGGAGAAGAGCAATAGAAGGGAATCAATTATGGCATAGAGATTGAGTATTATTGCTTCATTATTGTGATTTCTATTATCATTTGTGTGTCATTGTTGGATTAGGTTCTTCATAGCTTGAATTTGATAGTTTTGTGGTTGTTATTATTGATTCATTTTTTTCCCCCAAATTCTTACCCTATCTACATTTGGTGAACCTAACGTGAATTGAACATACTTATTGTATCTTTATTTTTATGAGGTTTTTTAACCTTATCTTGTTGTTTTGTTAAAAAATTCAACACTAACCTTGTACAAATCAGGTTAAAGACAAAACCCTATGATTTTTCAAAGATCTCATCATATCTTTTCAAACGGATGCGAATTTTCTTCTGAGTTTTTTTACTGCAGGTCAAGGATCATATTAGGAGCCTACATTCCAAAAATTAGATTCAAGTTCTTATTTTTGAGTGAGTTATGCCATTTTTAGTAATTTCTAAAGATTTCATCATATCTCCCAAACATCTACAAATTATTTTTTTTGGCTTTTTCCTAGAGGTCAGAGATCATGTCATAAAATTACACTCCAAAAATTAGCTCTAGCTTGACATTTTTGAGCAAGTTATATTTTTTTGTGATTTTTCATAAATCATAAATTCTGGTCTCAAATTAGCAAAATTTTCAAAAAAAATTGTCAATCTGGAAAGTTCTGAAAATTATATAGGGGGATTGTTCTTTACATTTTTTATTTTGACATCAAATAATTAGTTTAAAATTAGATCTTTGAGAATCAATACTTCTTCATAAATCTACTACCTAGGGCTTAAATTAAGGAATTTTTCTAAAAATTTTACATTTTTTGAAATTTCTCAAAATTTTAGTAGGGTTATCTTCTTTGCATCTTTATTTTTGGGGTCAAAAATATAACAAAATAATCAGATCATGGAATCACATTAATAGCATGCAATTTTTTTGGTTATTGATATCTGATTTTCAACTTGTGGCAATCGTTGGGAGAAGACCTTTTGATCTAAACTACTAATCCAATTTTTTGCAGGGTTTCATTATGTGTTTGTGATTTTTAAATTAGGAACATTTGAAATTGGTGCTTAAAAGGAACAACTGTCTTTCATGTCTTGTGCACTTGCATGTTCTGTTAAATCCCATATTGGTGTGTGTATCCTCTCCCCTTGTGCTTCATGCAATCTTGGGTGCATGAGAAATACATATCAATCTCTTTTTATTTTAGTAGGAGGTTTGATTTGATACACATCTTAACAGAGAACTCAAAGGTTTAACCTCAAGCACGCTTCTCGATGGGCTATATCAAAAGTGAGAAGGTGAAAGTTAGTAGCACAATCTGATGAAGTATACCACATTTGTGTCAATTCAGATGTGGGTGTATAGACCACATTGGGGTTAACTAGAGCCTTTAGTGTCTCACATTTGATGTTATACCATGGGTGTTCATGATAGTCACCCACTATGAACCATTATTTTAGAAGCCTAAAACTTATTTTGAGAGTCTACTATTGTTGGTGTAAGGGATGTGGATCGTACCATGAAGTTACTTACCACACCTGGTGGTCGCGCCCACAAAAGGATATGAAAATCACAGTAAAACTTTTCCTGGGAATTGGACATTCCAACAGGTGACTAATATCTCTCTATGGACGTTCATTTACTTGTCAAACTAGGGGACATATACTTTAAATGGCGCAGCACAATATATGCACTAAGAACTAGTTTCAGTCAAAACTTGACAGAAATAAATACTGAAAAGGAATTCTATCTATGCTATGGGAAGGTAATGCGAAGTTATTTAACTCAACTATGATTTGATTAAAACAGAAACCATAACAACTACAACTGAAACACAAACTGTGAACTGGCCTTATGCTGCAGGAACAGGCACAGGGATGGATTCCCTATGCTGCAGGAGCAATACAAGACTGAGTTTGTATGGAAACTTCAAAGATGCAGGCTAATTGATGATCAATAGAAAAGAACAACTAACTAACTAGCTAAGAATACTTACTAAGTGGGCCCCCTTAGTAAGCATCTACTAATTACGCAGGTGCTGAACTCATAACTTCATCAAACTTTATTCATGAAAACATAATGGTATACATTGCTTTGTTGATATGAAAACTAACAACAAACTCTGTCTCTTGTCAAACAGATTCTGCTTTTTATTATCATACTGACTCTTACATGGTATATGTTAACTTTCTATTACTATGCTTCTATCTTACTCTAACTATCATCTCCTCTCACTCGCGTAGGAGGAGTACTTTATTTGAAATCAGGAGAGCAACTAACTAACTAACCCTATCAAAGAAAGACGTGGAAATAAAGTGTATCCCAGAATCAAGGAACAAAATTCATAAATGAATTTATCTGTTCAACCCGATTCAGAGAGAATCTAGTGCTCCACTCTTTCCAGATTGACTATCATTAAAAATATTTTCCAACGGTTTCGGTCAAAGAGTCTTCGCCAGAGCTTCCTCGAAATCATGCAGGAAATAGACTTTACTGTAAGGCCGAGATCGGCTGCGCTTGACTTGATCATACTTCTTCAACAACCTGCGATACAAAAGGTAACAGATGCGAAAGAAAAGGCACATGGCATATACACAATATCCGTTCATTAATCACACATTTAAATCTATTTCATCATTCAAAAACTGTATGCGATATACCAGTCATTTAGGGAGTCAATGGAGTAATAAATGTAGTCAAGACAACACAATAAGCTGCAGGAACATGAAAGTGTTTTGCTATAGGATATCCCCATAAAAGGTTTCAAAAGAGTTTTAAACAAGCACGAATAACAAAAGTAAAGGCATTAAAAGGTTATCATAATATCCAAACTATGAGCACATTTTGGGGCTCATCACTACCCCCTACTTAGCCTAATGCTGGTCCTCCAGCATTAACTTTCTTGGTGGTTTCTCTTAAATCAGTGGTTGCTACATGACTCTGAAATGGAGTTCCAAACCTGTAATAAAATCCTCTGAAATCTTGGCACCTTTCATACCTACGGTCTTCTAAATCATCATTAAGATTTGTAGCCTGGTGAGGATAAAGGGGCCACATTAGCACAGGAGGTCTGAATGTCAATGGCAACCATAGTTCAAATCTCTTTTGAAGTCCCAACTGTATATATCTACTTGATCGTTTAAGAGCTGCTGTGAAATTTAGGGGACTATGAGGTTCGGACCTTCTTAGCCCAACAATTAATCTTTCCCACCTTTTCTCACTTCTGGTGTATGAAAGTCTCCAAAATGAATATGACTGTGCCTGAAATTCATCATATACCTGTTTCCTGAGATCAAATATTTTCTCTTTGGCTGTAGTATTATTAATGCCATATGTCAGAGTAAACCAGGTTTTCAACATTGCATGGGGGTTTGAACTTTGAGAGCGTAATGGAACAGGCTCATTCCTTTCGGCTTCCTCATATGTTTCCCATTGCCTGCCATAATTTACTTCATTTTCTGCCCATGACATAAATGATCTCAAATGGATATCACCAATATACAGAAGAGGATTTCATTTTGTTTTAAATGGAATTAAAAAGCCATGTAAATAAAATTCACACAGAGAATTTCTCAACCAATTAGGGGCTTCCTGATATGCATCGTAAAATTCTTTAGCAGTGTGAAGTATAGGATCTTGATTTCTGGAAATTCTCATTAGTTGGAACCATAAGAATTGTTCATTAAGGCACAAAGCATAAACTCTGGGTGGTGGTCTGCATTCCATAATTTGACTAGTTATTTTTAACATTTCATCCATTTTTGTTTTTAACTCAGAAATTTCCTGTTTCTGACTTTCAATTTCCTTTTTCAGTTTCTTCCTTTCTACCTCCCATAGACTTTGTTGCATGTCAGTCTAGGCTATGTGCTGGAAAGTCAGGGTTTGCAATGTAATTGTCTCCCAATTAGCTTTGAAAAATTCCAGAAACTTAATTAAAAATGTCTTCTTATAAACAATAATGGCTTTACAAGTTACAGGGTGAAATATAGCTTCACTAGGCAAATTCAATTGTCCAGTCTGTTCCTGCTCTTGCTGCAAGATGAATTCTTGTTGTTGTAGTGGAGAAGACTATGCTTCCTCTGAGAACTGCATAGCAGCGGTAGCCAAGTCATCAAGACTTGGTAACCCTTGCTCCATTTCCTTTGTCTCAACTTGTTCCTCTTCAGGAACGAATGAACTCTGTGCAGCATTTTTGAACACCTTATGAGAAACATCAAATTCAGACCCTACAAACCCTTCTAAGATTACAATAACCTCCGCTGAAGTGAAACAAGGGAGGTCTTAATTGCTTCCCTTGTGGAAACTCTTCTGGCATTAAAGGGCCGCAGGAGGTTTTCTCGTAGCCTTCCTTCTCGTCCGCTAGGAGGGTTCTCACGAGGATGATGGTGAACTGGTGCATTAGCAAATGTGTGCTGTGAGAGATCTGGCCACAGGGAAAAGTGTCAGCAGGAGAAGAGAGCATTGCATTTTCCCAGAACGAGGTTAGATTCGGGTTTGTCTCCTTCCGCACGCAGAACAATTGGGCCACTGTTTTTCCCTTCCTAGTGGCGCACCTAGTTTGTATCCGAGCAAAAATTCTAGGTGGGGAGCTACAGGACTAGGTGCTACAGGAGTAGATGACCCTTGCCCTATTCTACTGGTAGACACAATTTCTTTCTTCTTTTTCTGAGGCCGTGGGGTAAGTACCCTAGGGGGTTGTGGAATTTGCAAGCTCTTTTGGGCAATGAATTGTTGCCAGGAGAGAGGTGAGACATCTCTCAAAGAGCGTTCGATCAGTAATTTGATAAGGCCATGATGAGCAACAAAATTATCTTTCCCTTGTTGGGTTCCATGGGCACTTTGTTCCAGAAATTTTAACAGGAAATTTGGAACATTTATAACTAACCCATGCCTCATATGACTTAATAATTTGAAATGATAAGAATGCAGGTAGGAGAAACAGCCTTCATAGGTTAAATACCTGATTATGTAAGTGGCGTATTCTGAATAAGGAGGAGGCAATGATACCCACTTGCATCCCTGCTTGGAGACTTCCAAAGGTCCATAAGTGGGTATTGGAAACTTGGCCCTTGCAGCGGCAACATCTGAAGAAAAATTTTCTCCAATGGTTGGAAGCCTAGTTACTTCAGCAATTTTGTCTTCAGTTGCAACAACCGTTAGTCCCCACACAGTAGCTTCCCCTTCAGAAAGGGTTCTCAAAAATTCCACAGCAGCCTCCTCATCAAAAGCATTTAAACTCAAGAAGTAGTTTAACCATCCACAGAGGCTGAATGCGTGGACTGTTTGAAGATTTTACAATAATAATTCATGAGCTACAGGCTCATGCACACAAACTGACCACCCATGTTCACAATTTTCCTCTAGCTGAACTCAATTCCCTGCTAAAAATTCAAATTCTCTGTTTCCCTTTTTGTTCTGGTTTTTCTTCTGTTGTGTCGTCACATTTCTTTATTTTCCAAAAATGAACTTTTTGAACAAGCAGTTTTAATCGTAATTTACAAGAAAAATATGCAATAAAAAGGACATGCGATCATATTTGGAAAGTACCAGAAAAATAATAAAAAAAGGTTATTTGCGCAGTTATGGCAGCGGTGAAAAGACAGTTTTAAAAGGTGGATTACCTCGCCCCCTACTTAGAGTATGACATGTGTCCTCACATGTACTAAAGAATAGGTGGAGATCGGGTAATAATGACTGGTACTGTCATAGCAGTAAATGAATAGAATAAAATAAATCAAATATGCGATAACAAAAGATATGGCGTACCTTTGATAATTGCATGTACGTGTGAAGAAAGATGACAGCGTCACATGAGTTGACAGTTGGGAATGACATCATAATTAAGGGTGATGTGGATGGATGAGGTGGATGGGTGACGTGGGTGGACGAGGTGAATGGATGGAATGGATGGGATGGATGGATGGAAGATAAAGAAGTGGTATGTAGCGACAAATGATAATGGAGAAAAAGGGGTTTCCTTTAAAAAAAAAACATTTATTATGAACATGTTTTTTTGAAAATTATGGTGAAGCTGCAGGAGAAAGACTAAAGCCTTCAGCGGCAGGAAGAGTAGTGGGAGAAACCTGAACAAACTGTTGCATGAATTCTTCTTTTGAGACTGGTTTATGGTATAACCGGAGTCGGTGGCCATTAACTAGCAATTTGAAATGGACTGGATCAATTGTCACCAGCTGTACAGCTCCATTGTCGAACACATCCTCAACTTCATAGGGGCCAAGCCATCGTGTTGTGAGCTTACCTTGGTTTTCTTGATATCTGGAATCATATAACAGAGCCCAATCATTAGCAGAATTTTTTTTGGTTTTTATGTGTTGATCATGCCATTTCTTGTGTTGTTGTTGGACTGCTTCTGTATGCTACAGGGCAGCTTTTCTCATTTCGTCCAAAGCATTTAGCTGCAGGAGATAGTCCTTCTATACTTCAGATATTTCCATATTGAGTTTAAGAGCTGTCCTCAAAGTTTTGTGCTCAAATTCTATGGGAAACATGGCTGTTTTCCCATAAAGTAGCTCAAAAGGTGTAAACCCAGTTGTTGTTTTCCATGTAGTTCTGTAGGCCCAAACTGCTTCAGGAAGTCTATTGCTCCAATCTTTCCAATGGAGTTACACTGTCTTTGTGAGCATCGCCTCAATTTCCCTGTTTGTTACCTCAGCCTGACCATTGGCTTGAGGGTGATAGGGGCTGGACTTCCTATGCTTGATTTTATAGTCATTCATTAGTGCAGTGATCAGATTCGATGTGAACTGAGCTCCCTGATCAGTTACAAGCTCTCTGGGAACTCCAAATCTAGTGAAAATTTGTTCATACAGAAATTCAACAACTTTGTTATCTCAAGCATGAGTCATAGCTTTTACCTCAAAACATTTTGTTACATAGTCCGTGCAAACTAGAATGTATGATTTTCCATTTGATGGTGGATCGATTGGTCCCACAAAATCCATTCCCCACTTATCAAAAGGGATGACTATTACCTATGGATATAGTGGTATTTCATCTGACTTGGTTGGTCTTCCCATACGCTGGAATCGGTCACATTTCCTTGTATAGGCCACAACATCCTTGTGTAACGTTGGCCAATAGTACCCTGTTGTAAGAATCTTCATTGATGTTCTCTTTGCTGCAAAATGTCCCCCACATGGTTCATCATGGCAAGTATGCAAGATATCATAAGTCTCATCTTCTCTTACACATCTTCGCATCACTTGATCAGGTCCAGTATAAAACAGACAATTTGCAATCCATGAAAAGTTAAAACTTTTCTCTATTAACAATTTCTTTTCTTTTAAAGAAAAGTGAGCTAGTATTTTGCTTGCTGCTAAATAATTGGCAATGTCCGCATACCATGGAGTATGTGCAGCAATGGAAAACAAGTGTTCATCTGGGAACCTATCATCAATGACCTCGTGTTCAACAGGTGCAGCTAATTGAAGTTTTGATAAAAAGTCAGCTACAACATTAGCTCTTCCTGGTTTATCAATTATTGTAATGTCAAATTCTTGTAACAACAGGAGCCATCTTGCTAATCTACCAGAGATGGCAGGTTTTTTCATCAGATACCTGATTGCTGCATGGTCAGTATGGACAAATATCTGATAACCTGTGACATAATACCTAAATTTATTCAAAGCATACACTACTGCGAGCAATTCTTTTTCTGTGACAGTATAGTTGAGCTCAGAACCTTGAAGGTTCTTGCTGATAAAGTAGATAGCATGCTCAATTGAATTTTCTTTTTGACTTAAAACTGCTCCTATACCAAAATCAGAGGCATTAGCATGTATGTGAAAAATAAAATTCTATTTTGGACCTTGAAGAACAGGGGCTTTAGTAAGCAAGTCCTTTAGTTGCAGGAAGGATTTTTCACAGGCCTCTGTCCACTTGAATTGAGAATCCTTAGTTAACAAGGCATAAAGTGGGCTGACAATTTTACTGAAATCGTTTATAAACCTTCTATAATACCCTGCATGGCCATGGAAACTTCTGACATCTTTTTGTTTCACAGGAGTTTGTAAATTCAGAATAACTTCAATTTTAGAAGGGTCGACCTGAATTCCATTCTTTGAAATATGATGGCCTAGAACAATGCCTTCTTCCATCATTAGAAAACACTTTTCACTGTTTAGAGACAAATTTTTCTCTCTGCACCTTTTTAATACTTTTTCTAAATTCAATAGTGCTTCTTCAAATGTGACTCCATAGGTAATGAAATCATCCATATAAATCTCCATACAGTCATGAGATATATCAGCAAAGATACTAATTACTGCTCTCTGAAATGTTGCTGGCGCATTGCATAGACCAAAAGGCAAGACTGAGTAAGAAAATATTCCCCATGGACAGGTAAAAGTGGTCTTATCTTGATCTTCAGGGGCAATTTTTATCTGATTGTACCCACTGTAACCATCCAAAAAAGAAAAATATCTTTTGCCAGACAGTGAGTCTAGTACTTGGTCTACAAAAGGTAGTGGAAAGTGATCTTTTTTAGTGGCATTGTTCAACTCTCTGTAATCTACACACACGCTCCATTTTTCACCTTTCTTGGGGACAATAACTAATGGAGAAACCCATTGACTATTAGAGATTGGGTAAATAAAACCAACATCAAGCAACTTTTGAAGTTCATTTTTCACTATTTCTCTAAGTGCTGGATTTACTCTTCTTTGAGGCTACCTAACTGGTAAACAATCTTCTTTGATATAGATCCTGTGAGTACAAACTCGAGGATCTATTCCTTGCATGTCCCCATATTCCCATGCAAAAGATTTATGCTGATCTTATAGCATTTTTAATAAATCAGCATGTTGAGACTGTGACAGCTTGCTATTGATATTCAAACAGTGACCTGGAGACAATTCTATCTACTTAATGAGATTACTCATAGAATCTACAGGTGATGTTTGTACCTCTTGTGGAAGCAAGTTATGAAAAATTGCTGGAAGTTTAGGCAGTGAACTCTCAGAATTTGGTTGCTACAGGAAACATTGTAGATGGCTACCATTTGGATCAGATGAACTACTCGTATCAGAGTTAAACTGCAGAATTTGGAAAAGAAAAGCATCCTCATTCTAAAGTTGTGAGAATAGATCATTTTGAAGCATCATTAATTAAGCCAAGGAATTGGCTTCTTCAGTTTCTTCCCCCACATCTGGCCAAACAAGTTGGCACAAATCTGGTTGAAGTCTAGCAGGCAGATACAAAGCCAATTTTTTTGTGGACTGTCCATCAAAAATGGTCATATCTCTAGAGCGGCATCCTATAAAAACATCAACAGTTGCTAACCATGGTCTACCAAGGATAACTAGATACCCTCCTAAAGTTGCCTTAACTGATAATATTGTGAAATCAACTGGATACTCCCAAAATTCAAGAGTGACAATTACATCTTCCACCATCCCATCAGGTTTAACTGTGGAGCTATCTGCAAGCTGTAGAATTATAGGTGTAGACCTAATATTTGAAATGTTCAAGGAGTCCATAGTATGCTTTGTCATGACATTAATGGCAGCACCTAAGTCAATCAAAACATTTTTTACAATTTGGCCATTTATATGTATCTGCACTACAGGACTTCCAGGGTCAATATAGTTTGGGATGACTACATTTCCCAACATTATATCAGCCAGTTTCCCTAAGACATGAATTTTTTGGGGATCCTTTTTCTTCTGTCCTGGCTTCTTCAGACATGCCTCTTTAATAGCTTTTCCAAAAATGGGAACATCTTTAATAGCCTGAAATAAGGGGATTTGAATGTGTACATGCTTGAGCTGATTCAAAATGTCAAAAGTGGGTTCTTCCATGAATTTAAATGCAGTACTTTGCAACCTCTGAGGAAAAGGTGGTTTGTTTTGGCTCTGCAAAACAGGCTCCTTATAAACCATATCAGGTATAGACATATGCTTAGTAGGGACAGCAGGTGCAGTAGATTCTTCAAGGGGAGAATTTGGTATTTCAGTAATTAGAGGTGGTTTTGGAGCAGGTAAAGTGGTTCCAAACCTCAAATGGATGTCATTAACATTTAAGGCATAAGTTTGATATTGGTTGGCTTCGACAAGATACGTAGGCTGTTGTGGCTACTAGTGTTGCTTATTATTAGGATTTGGCAACGGCTGGGCAGGCATAGGCATTTATTTTGGAGGTCCAGTATTTGTGGCAATTGCTGCAAGAGGTGGCATGAGGGCTTGTGGTTGTGGCTGTAGAAGCTGCAGGAACCTAGGGGACTAGTTTTGCCATTGCTAAGGACCTCTCCATTGAGGATTCTGCTGCCAATTACCTAGAGGTGGGGTCCATTGTCCTTGTGGCTGCTGCCAACCTCCTTGAGGAGATTGCTATTGTGGGGTTTGATAATTAGGCCAACTTGGTTGAGGTGGATTCCAGGGTGGTGGTGGTCCATATGCTGGTTGCCATTGGTTATTATAGCCAGAATAAGGATCACCAAAAGTTAAAGGATCTTGAGGCATACCTTGTCTTTGGGCCCATGGTCTCTTTTGTGCAACAAAGAACACTTGATCATCATCACCTTCTACTAGCTTGAAGTCAGTAGGCAGTTGCTTAGCTTCCAAATTAGCCACCATCTTGCATCTGCAGTCACGCTTCTTCTGTCTACATTATCGACAGAACTCGGCCAAAATTGCCTCAGCTTCCTCATGTTTCTTCCAAGCTTGCATAGTGTCCAGTTGTGTAGCCATATTATTAATGATGTCTTGCTTGAAGTTAGACAAGTTTGTTATCTCCATCTGAGAAACTCCACCAGAAGAAGACTTCCCCACTGTAGCATGATGACCTCGACCTTTCTTAACTATTGCTCGAGAGTAGTTAAGACATATTTTTTTATATCATCCCAAGACAGTTGGGTTATATCACCTCCTCCCATCAGGTCTAGGGCGTCTATATAGGCATCACTGATTCCCCTTAGAAAGAGTAATTTCTGAGAGTCTTCATTGAGAGTATGGTTTGAGTTCCTTTTTAGTGAGAACAATAACCTTGAAATATAATCTTCTAGACTTTCATCCTCCTTCTGTTGAATTCGGAATATGTCATCACCTTTATTGGAACTCTTACAATATTCCTTATACTTCTCAAGGAATTTCGTCTGCATGGCTACCCAACTATCAACAACACCTCTTCCCAGACTCATGAACCATCTGAGAGCTCCCTCCTTCAAGGTGGAAGGAAATTTTTTTAATTTATGAGCATCTGTGTTGTAGTCATAACTGTGACAGAGGACATCAAACTCAAACAGAAAAGTTTCTGGGTCCTCCATAACCAGGCCATAAGATTTGGGAAGCAATGAAGAGGGAATATTTTTAAGATTGTCAGTATCTCGCTGGGGAACAATGGGAAACTCAAATGTTGGAGGTAGATTAGGTGGTGGATTATTTGCCATGTTTTGTTGCTAAAATAACAGAGCGAATGGATTTTCCTCAGGTTCTTCGTCACCTGGGTTAAATGGTAGTTCAACAAACAAGTTTTTAGGGAGGAACCTTCCCAGTGCGTCTCTTCTTCTTCTATGCATGCAATACGATGAATGGTGGTTTGAAAGATTTGAAATTTTTTGACTAATAAACTAAACTAATGCTAAAAATGACCTCTGACAAATTCTTAGCTGGACGCCATCCCCGACAACGGTGCCAAAAATGGTCGCCCCCACAAAAGGATATGAAAATCATAGTAAAACCTTTCCTGGGAATTGGACATTCCAACAGGTGACTAATATCTCTCTATGGGTGTTCATTTACTTGTCAAACCAGGGGACGTATACTTTAAATGGCGTAGCACAATATATGCACTAAGAACTAGTTTCAGTCAAAACTTGACAGAAATAAATACTGAAAAGGAATTCTATCTATGCTATGGGAAGGTAATGCGAAGTTTTTTAACTGAACTATGATTTGATTAAAACTGAAACCATAACAACTATAACTGAAATACAAACTGTGAACTGGCCTTATGCTACAGGAATAGGGACAGGGATGGATTCCCTATGCTGCAGGAGCAATACAAGATTGAGTTTGTATGGAAACTTCAAAGATGCAGGCTAACTGATGATCAACAGAAAAGAACAGCTAACTAACTAGCTACAGATACTTACTAAGTGGGCCCCCTTAGCAAGCATCTACTAATTACGCAGGTGTTGAACTCAGAACTTCATCAAACTTTATTCATGAAAACAGAATGGTATACATTGCTTTGTTGATATGAAAACTAACAACAAACTCTGTCTCTTGTCAAACATATTCTACTTTTTATTATCATACTGCCTCTTACATGGTATCTGTTAACTTTCTATTACTATGCTTCTATCTTACTCTAACTATCATCTCCTCTCACTCGCACAGGAGGAGTACTTTATTTGAAATCAGGAGAGCAACTAACTAACTAACCCTCTCAAGGAAAGACGTGGAAATAAAGTGTATCCCAGAATCAAGGAACAAACTTCATAAATGAATTTATCCATTCAACCCGATTCAGAGAGAATCTAGCGCTCCACTCTTTCCAGATTGACTGTCATTAAAAATCTTTCCCAACGGTTTCGGTCAAAGAGTCTTCGCCAGAGCTTCCTCGAAGTCGTGCAGGAAATAGACTTTACTGCAAGGCCGAGATCGGCTACGCTTGACTCGATCATACTTCTTCAACAACCTGCGATACAAAAGGTAACATATGCGAAAGAAAAGGCGCATGGCATATACACAATATCCGTTCATTAATCACACATTTAAATCTATTTCATCATTCAAAAATTGTATGCGATATACCAGTCATTTAGGGAGTCAACGGAGTAATAAATGTAGTCAAGATAACACAATAAGCTGCAGGAACATGAAAGTGTTTTGCTACAGGATATCCCCATAAAAGGTTTCAAAAGAGTTTTAAACAACCACGAATAAAAAAAGTAAAGGCATTAAAAGGTTATCATAATATCCAAACTATGAGCACATTTTGGGGCTCATCACCTGGTTCTTGGTTGAGGTGGCAATGTTCCTTGTTTAGAGTTACTCCTTTCAAGGTAGGAGGTGTTAAGGTGGTCCATGACCTTGGCATACTCGAGCTTCACCCACTCCTTTTTCTCAGATTTAACATCACTCTTTCAGGGTGAGGTAAGCCCACTTTAGTAGATAAGCCTATTACTACTAGCTAGGTTGTGCTTGTTTGTATGGTTTGTAATCCAAGGCCTAACAAGTTTTATGAAAGAAAACTTGCAAAATACTTGCTTACCAAGAAGTCAAAGATTCAAAAGAAACCAAATCTATCTTTTGAGTGTTTGTTGTGTTTTATGATGAATCTGAACTTGCGAAAAATGGAAAACAACTTAGAAAACATCAAATTAGGGTAAAACACGTAGAACACCACAACAGTTTATCAAAAAACTACAATCGTCAGTCAGAACACCACATATGTCAGAAAACCTAGAGAAAGCATGAAACATCACATATGTTAGTTTCAATTTTTTTGGGGAAATATCTATACATCCAACTTCCAGTTTCCTTACAAACAATAAGTGTACACTCAGACTTGAGACTTGTTTAGGTTCAATCAGTCCATTCACTACATTTCATCATTTACCTTAGGTTG
Source organism: Sequoia sempervirens (assembly GCA_007258455.2). Lineage (NCBI taxonomy): Eukaryota > Viridiplantae > Streptophyta > Pinopsida > Cupressales > Cupressaceae > Sequoia > Sequoia sempervirens. The sequence goes on from VDFB02391217.1 coordinate 81,042, forward strand.
GCTTGCATATTCCTAGTTTGCATACACCATACTACACCTCATTCCATCAACATCTTTGAGTCTTAAGATTAGGAAGCTTGTCATACTATTGGGCAGACCATAGTTTCATATTTAGGTGTCTTGACCTTATCATATGCTTACCTATCTCATCCTTAGGTTGGGCTTACAACTCATGTGTCTAGTTTAGGCTCACCTTTTATCCAATCATCATCATCATCATCTTGTCCCCCATCACCTTGAGGTCTTGACATTTAGAGTTGTTACTTAAATGGTTCATCATAGTTTTCTTAACATCCTCTTTTAAGATTCAAATTTGCATATTCAAATCCAACCATAGTCATAATCTTAGTCTCATCATCATCTGGCATTCCATCCAATCATAAGCTTAGTCATAGTCTCATTACCACTTTCCATACCAAGCTTAGTCATAGTTGCATTCCCATCTTACATTTTTATATTCCAAAAACCCCAAAAACATAGCATAGTATTATTATCATTACCATCCTTAGCTTGCATTACAATCTTTAGTTTTCATCTCTATCTTTAGTTGCATTCATTTCCAAAAGCCTCAAGGTCACGAGTCTTATATGGTCTTCACTAGGTTACAAAGGAAACAAAAAAGACATGGATTCCTCATATGACCCCAATTTCAATCCAACTAGCACCATGAACTTTGGGTCCTCTTCAAACCAAACTCAAACATCACAAGATGAAATTTCAAATCCATTTTCCAATTTTACATTGAAGGAGGTTAACCAAAATCTCACACCTGAAGAGATTGAACAAGCTTCCCAAGATCCTAAGATAGCGTGTACATAGAAGAGATAGTCATAGAAGATCCTAATAAGTACTTCCTAACAATTTCCCAAAATGGTGCCAAGATTCCCTTTGGTTTTGGAACTTCCATAATTGTAGAGGGAACAACACAAACAAAAGCTCAAAGTCAAGGTCATAACACATTTTCACAAGGTCATTCCTCCTCACAACAAATGCACACTAGTATGCCACTTGGGGAACTACACATAAAACAAAAAATGTTAACATACCTCATACTCCAACATTTGGGACTAAAAGGACACATGCAAAATCTCAAGGACCAAGTCCCACATCTTCCAATCCATTTGGATTGTCCTCTAGCTCCATGGGTGTGACTTTCACAAATCCAGTTTCCACAACATCCACCCAAAATACCACACCATCGACCAACACAAACAAAAATAAAAACCCAAACACACCAAGCAAAACAAGAAGGATTCACATTGCCACACCAAGAGTGCAAACCCAAATGATCAACACTACACCAAACACCATGCCTTTTAGGTCAAACTTAAACACTAATCAACCTCCATCACAACAACATGTCAACCCAAACTTCAACTTCATACCACAACACCAACACACCAACCAAATTCCAATACAACATAATACCAATACTAACACCATGTTTACATCTCACTTACAACAAGGCAATCATTATCCTTCTCTAGAAAACATCAACACAAACTCAACATTTACATCTAACTTCGAAAACCAAAAACTATTATCACATAATTACTTGAACACAGTTAACACCAGCACCAACCTTCTGATGCAAAGTCAACAAAACATACCACCATCACCCATGGACACTTTGATGCAATAAATGCAAGCAATGCAACAAAAAATGGAAAACATGCAATTGAACACAACCAAGAAAACATACTCAATGCAGGAACTATGTCCTTATCCTTTTGATAGAAGCATATACATGCCACCTTTCCCTCCACACTTCAAAGTGCCAAAAATTAATAAATACAAGGGAAAGGGAGATCTAGTAGAATATTTGTGAGATTTTAACACTGCTTGTATGGAAATTTCTTTTGATTCTACATAATTAATGAGACTATTCCATGGAAATCTCTGCTGTGGGAAAATTTTTCTCTTTCTGCAAATATATTGATATGGTGTGAAGATGGAATGCAACTAAATGACACCTTAAAGGTAGTGTTGAAGTTTGAGTATGGCTAGAGGGTTGTTTCTCTTCAAATTTATGGCTCCTAGAGATTTTCTCTCTATTTTATCTTCAAGTTCTTGGGTCTATGGGAAGCACAACCTATCACTTTTTCATTGGAAGCCTAGCTTTGATCCTGCTATTGACCTTAACAAATTTTCTCCTATTTGGGTTTGGTTGTTGGGTCTACCTTTAGAATACTGGGATGATTCAGTATTCAAATGGATTGAGGATTTGATGGGCCACTTCATTACTTCAGATATCATCACCAAAATGAGGTATAGGTTAGTCTTTGCATGTTTCTATGTTAATATTGATATTAATAAGACTCCCAAACTCTGTGAGTTTGAGCTCTAAGTTTGGTTCATGGAACGAACAAGTGTGCTATAAAAATGTTGTTATTTATTGTCAAAAATGTTTCAAACCAAGGCACCTTATCTCCGACTGCAAGTCCTCTGTAATAAGAAATACCATTGAGGAGGATTCTCCTATGGATGAAATCACAACCAACTACCCCTTCAAATCTAAGATTTTAAATGTCCTGAATTCCCTAGCCAAATCTGGACATTGGGAAAACCTTGTCACAAACCTTACTGTGACTTTTCCCTACAAACTTAAAGAAAAACCCTTATCGGCAGGGAATCCCTTGAAATACTTTCCACGTGACCCTCTTGTCACTAATTGTAAGAATTTTGAAACTCTCAGTAGTCGGCCTAATCTCCTAGCTACCTAAGACAAGGGAGGCGCGAAAGGAGAGTGGTTGCGCCTAAGCCCCAGATACAACCCTTTTTGCTGGAGAATCGCAAAAAAAGAAACGGAGGAAAGGGACAAGGAAGAAAAGGTGTCTCGCAAAAGAAAATCATGGAAAACCTAGAACACCAGGCAAAAGAATTAACCCTGGAGGTTGATGTTTCCGAGGAGATTAAGGAGGATGTTGGAATCCTTCGGGACTATGCGTTCATATGCCGATTCATTGGAATCTCACCGGACCGAGCCAAGGTTAAACAATGGATAAAGGAACAATGGGAAACAAAGGTTCTAATCAGATTCCTGCCAAAGGGATTTTTTCTGGTTGTTTTCGTAGATGACATTTCGAAACAAAGAGTCACAGAGGGGGACCTATGGAAAATGGAAGGAAATCCCCTATACATGCAGCCGTGGAATCCCAATTTTGACCCAGTCAAGATGAGGCCTTATGAAAATCCATTATGGATTAGGCTCTATAACCTTCCAGTAGAGTATTGGGCCAGGGATTGCTTGGAGAAAATAGGCCATTCGTTGGGCACCTTAATTGAGATCGACATGAATATCCTCGAAGGAGATCTATATAAATATGCCAGACTCAGGATTGCGGCGGTTAACTCTATCCCTGGCAGCATTAATTTGGTGGTTAATGGGGAAAGGTGGAAGTGGGATATTGAAATAGAGTAGCCAAAACATTTTTGTTGCGAATGTGGCTCCAGAACACATGGGACCAATCTCTATAAGAGCGGTGGCTCGTATCCCCGGGAGGCCATTCCCCCACGCAAGTCAGAATCCACTTAGGAAAAACTATCAGAGAGGCCTCCTCAAGTGGAAGGAAAGAATTCACAGAGCGGCGAGTTGAAGGGGTGTCCTCAATCTGCTAAAACCTCTCCAGAAAAGAATGGAGTAAAGACCAAGGGGTTGCCACCTATTAATCAAAAGGAGGAAAAGGGGTCTATGGAAAACACCGAAATGGAAAGTGTAGCAAATGAAAGCACGGATTCAGACTCAAATGCAGATTTGGAGGATGAATTGGATATTATTGATGACAGGTGTATTTCTCAATCTGCATTAAACCATTTGGGCATGGGCAAAGCCATCACAACCGCCAACGCTAGAGGTAGGAAATCCTCCAAATAGCTAAGAGAGGAGGAAGCGGCAGCCATGAAATTTACCAGTATCACCAAGTTTTTAAGCGCCAAGGGAAGTAAGGCTACAAGTACCAAGGGAGGAAAGGCCTCCCTTGGGAAACAATGAAAATCACCACTTGGAATGTCAGGGGCCTGAAGGCCCCTGAAAAACGACGTCTAGTCAGGCGTCAACTGCAAATGAGTAATAGTAGCATCATTTTACTACAAGAGACAAAATTGTCAGGAGATGAAAAAGCAAAATTCCTCTATTATTGCCATTTTTGGTAAGGTTTCTTTATTGACTCTGAAGGCTCTGCGGGTGGCATTGGTCTTTTATGGAAAGTTGCTAAGGTATCGGTGGAAATACTATCCTCTTCTGCGAATTGGCTGGCGGCAAAGGTATATGACCTAAACCTCAATAGCAGTTTCACAATTATCAATCTTTATGGCCAGATTAGGTCTGCAGAAAAGGGTCTTCTTTGGGAAAATGTACTGAGCTTCATTAGCCCCCTTCCCAAAGAAGAACTAATTATTGGCAGGGATTTCAATTCCATTCTCGAAATGTTGGAGAAAAGTGGCGGTTGCAGGAATGTTTCCCAAGCCACCCTGGATTTCAGGGCCTTCGTCGCTGACTGCGGGCTAATGGACTACCCCACGGTGAATGGCCTATACACATGGACCAATAGACGGAAAGATTTCACTGCCATTGCTGAACATTTGGATAGGTTCCTGATTCCACACAGGTGGGAAAATTCTGATTGGAGGACCTCTGCATGTATTTTGCCAATCTCTATCTCTGATCACTACCTGGTCAAACTTTTAATAACAGGAGGCATGGAAGCAGAAAAAACAAGCTTTAAATTCCAAAATATGTGGTGGAGGGATCCCACTCTCTTGGACTCCCTAGAATTTTGGTGGAAGGAAGCTAGGTTTGGTGGTTCAATTAGCTTTAGGTTGGTCAAGAAACTGAAAGTGGTTAAACAAAGACATAAAGAGTGGAATAAGGTGCACTTCCAAAATATTTTCCACGAAAAAGCAAGAGTGGAAGCGGACCTAGAAGTACTCAATCAAAAAGTGGTACAAAAAGGTATGACAAATGAGGATTTCGTCATGGAAAAAAAGCTTGAGGAAGAATTGGCAGAAATTTTAAAACGAGAAGAGATCTACTTGAAAGATAAGTCGACGGAGGTCTGGTTGCAGGAAGGAGACTCCAATTCCAAAAAATTTCACTCCTCGGTTTTGACAAAAAGGGCGGTCAACAAAATCGAAAGTATACAGAACCAAAGTAGTCATTTGGTCAGTGGTGGGGCGGAGGTTGGCAAAGTGGCAAGTGAATTCTTTGCCAGCCTTCTGGGAGGACAACCGATTCAGGAAGGAAACCAGGACCTCCTGAAGCTTATCCGACCCAGAATATCGGAAGAAGACAACAAGAGGTTGTGCGCACCTGTCTCAAAGGAAGAGGTTCAAACGATGCTATTCCAGTTGCACCCAGACAAATCATCGGGCCCTGATGGATTTCTAGCCAGATTCTTCCAAAACTGTTGGAGTTTTCTTGGTAATGAGGTCTGGCAATTGGTTGAAGAGTTCTGGAAAACTGGCCGCTTTGTCAAGGATCTGAATAACACCGTAATAGCTCTGATCCCAAAGAAGTCGGTATGTGCCTCCTGGCTCGCACTCACAAAAGGATATGAATATCACAGTGAAAATTTCCTGGGAATTGGACATTCCGACAGGTGACTAATATCTTTCTGTGGACGTTCATTTACTTGTCAAACCAGGGGACGTAGACTTTAAATGGCGCAGCAAAATATATGCACTAGGAATTTGTTTTAGTCAAATCTTAGCAAAAATACATACTGGAAAGAAATTCTATCTAAGCTACAGAATGGTAATCTGAGAATTCTTTAACTCAACTATGGCGATTAAAGCGAGAAGCTATACTTGACTATTTGAAGCTTCATGCATGAGCGGCCTTATCTTTGCCGAGGCGATCCGCGAGGGATGGACTCTCTATCTTTGCGGGGAAGTGTAAGACTGAGTTTGCATAAAAACTTCAAAAGATGAAAGCTAACTGGATATCAGCAGAAAAGAACATCTAACTAATTAACTACAGATACTTACTAAGTGGGCCCCCTTAGCAAGCATCTATTGATTACACATATGCTAAACTCAGAACTTCATCGATCTTTATTCATGAAAACAGAATGAAATACATTGTCTTGTTGGTGTGAAAACTAACAACAAACTCTGCTTCTGGTCAAACAGATTCTGTCTTTCATCATCATACTGATTCTTACATGATCTTTGCTACTCTGTTTCTATCTTACCTAAAAATCATCTATTACTCATTCTATTTCTTTTCTATCACTACCTCGCGCAGGAGGAGTCTCTTATTTTTAAATTAAAAGAACAACTAACTAACTAACTTCATCAAAGAAAGACGTGGAAGTAAAGTATATCCCTGAATTAAGGAACAAAATTCATAAATGAATTTATGTGTTCAACCCGATTCAGAGAGAATCTAGCGCTCCACTCTCTCCAGATTGACTTTCCATTAAAAATCTTTCCAAATCGGTTTCGGTCAAAGAGTCTTTGACGGAGCTTCCTCAAAGTCGTGTAGGAAATGGGCTTTACTGCAAGGCCGAGATCGGCTGCGCTTGACTCGATCCTTCTTCAACAACCTATGAAACAAAAGGTAACAGACGCGCAAGAAGAGGCATATGGTACATATACGATATCTATTCATTAATCACACATTTCAAATCTACTTCACCATTTAAAAACTGTATACGATATACCAGCCATTTTCGGGAGTCAACAGGGCAATAAATGCAATCAAGTCAACACAATAGGCTGCAGGAATATAAAAGTGTCTTGCTACAGGATATCCCCATAAAATGTTTCATCAAAGTTTAAACAACCATGAAATAACAAAAATGAAATCATTTAAAAGTTTATCATATCATCAAATTATGAGCATATTTTGGAAACAATAAACGCCCCTACTTGGCCCAATCAATCAATAATCAAATCCTTTCATGCTCTAGCGGTCTTCTAATTCCTTTGTTAAGATTTGTAGCACGATGAGATCCACAGGGGGCCACATTAATACGAGTGCGGATGTGTTAATTAAGCTGACCACAATTTCAAAATCTTGTTTGAAGTCCCAATTGAATATATCTGGCAGGTTAGTTTGGTCGCGGTTGTAAAGTTGAGGGACCA